>JARQTI010000047.1:792153-846822 GCA_030142655.1 Trachelus tabidus
GAGGGGGAGGTCTATCGCCAAGAACGCTATCTATTGAGATTGTGGATAAACAGATTTTACGCGCGAGTTTCGTTACACACTTTAGTACCTAACCTAACCTACCCTGCATAGCATTCTCACTTTACCGTCATTTCTACGGTAAAAGTATAACTGTTTTCTGTACGAAATTCCGTGAAAATGTACATTCACTGGACGAAACTTCGAAAATTCGTAAATCAAAATTGTATGTTTGTTCCTAACGAAGGAGAGGTGCAGTCGAAATTATTATTATTATAAATTATTATCTCCTAGCCCCTTATTTATCAGCCGTTGAATCAATTCGGAATTTTCATTGTCGAACCGAAAAGAAATCGAACGATGTCCTGAAATATTGAACGAAAAAATAAAAATATTTATCTCATATCGTAATTGTTAATTGTAATGTTGGATCGTATAATAATTAAGGAAAAATATGTATATACACGTTATGTCGAAGCTACCGCTCTAACGGCGAACGAATGAAAATAACAATGACCATTTACTCCACAAGAGGTCGCACGGTTAATAAACCCTCTAAAGACCTTAAATAAACGTAGGCGAATGACATTCTGCGCATTACTACGTAAATTGACCTAATCCGAATCACCCATCGTGAAAGTCACGTTCACTCGCGACTCGAGTCTCAACCCCAAAGAGAGAGAACGTGCTTGTACACGATCATCATTCAGCTTTCGAGTCCTCCAAGTGTCGCTTTCTGCGAGCGCGGTTGGTTGTTGCGTCGGTGATAACTTTTGGCCTGTAACAACGAACAGACCCAACGGTGGTGAATAATAATTAGTCCGCGTTGACAAACTTGGCTGAAATATCATAGTCAAAGATCACGACAATGTCATTTCTTCGGTGATCGTTGATTACTAGTTACACTGTGTATAATTACTACGTGCCAATCGCCAAGTGAAGGGTACAAGATACACTTTAAACCCTTGGATATTTGTTCAGCCGAGCTTATCGAAGAGCGGAAAATTTATCGTTCTCTTTTCTCGCCGCCTTTGTATATTTGCCAGGAATATATACGTGAAAACAGCCGTTTACGCAATTAGTCAATTGTCTCTGATATCGGAACTGAACGACGCGAAAGTTTCTCGAACTTTCGAGCTTTTAGAACGGATTTATCGAAAGTTCTGTATATTAAAAAAAAATGTTCTTGCGCCGATACGAAAATAAAAACCCAAATTAGATTGAAAAATTAATTAATTGAGCAGTGATTAAAAAATTATAAATTATGCGTTCGAGGAACGTGATCTCGTCCATCGGAAGATCCAGCATCGCCAGTCGGATCCACGAGATGCACGGACGAGGTATTAAAAAATGATATTAATGTTTGTTAAGAAATCGCATTTTTTATCCTTGATCGTACGTCATCAATAATCCGTTAATCTTCGTACTGCCACTAGAAATTATCGAATTGAATCAATAGATTCTGAAGTACTCAAGGAGAAATACCTTAAGTCCAATGTCGACGTCTCTTGACATCGATTCTGGCATTATCGACAGAAAAATACGTCAGGCTACAGTAGCACATATTACTTGTGAAGAAGACTGTCTCTCTCCTTATCGCTAGTTGACTCTGACATGTTATTACTGGGCGGCCGTCGGGACCCGAGCAGTAATCTGAACGTGACCGAAGTGAACATATCGGCAGTGACGAAAATCGCTTTTCTATTCCGACTCCGATCGGCGAATAGCAGGAAATACGAAAATTGTCTAAAAAAAAACTTTTTGTCCCGGTGGTACAGTGAACCTAGTAGATTCGGGTTATCCCATCCGATATACATATATACTGACAATAAAACGCGAACCGTCTACGTGTCTGTTGTCGGCCTAATCGTGTTTTATTGAATAATCCTATATTTGCTTGATAAAGAAGCCAAACCTCTCGGCGTATCGGTGGCAATCATTTGAATACTCGGCAGGCCGCATCACGTCGCTGATAATTATCTAATCAGTACTTTTGCCCATTTTTAAATCTATATAAGGAAAGCAGCCACGTTCCTCTGCGACACTCACTGTACCGTTGCTTGTCGCGTTCGCAATCGCGCGACACGACGATCCATTTCATCCCTCGAGTAAACATCCTCGCGACGGAACTTCTTTTTTCCGCACAACCTTCGCGTCGTTCGGCAATAACGAAACCGGCGGAGAATCGACGCGCGCCGCTCAGACTGTCCTGCGACGTGAACGTAGCCGCAGGTACGACGATATCGAGAGTCGTAGGGCGAGAGCGCGAGAGGACGACCGTTCAAATGCATCGGGACGATCTGAATACTCTCGGTAGTCAGTGCGTTAAATAAAGTTTGGACTATGTAGACGTTTCGTTGGAGACGTCCGGTATTTGAGAGCGTTAACAAATTTTAATCTTAACTTTGACGCGCGATCCGAACGACGGCAAAGCTATTTAAAGTGGCTTCACTTTTTTAGGATCCAGTTTCATTCAGTTCATTCGTTCTATCAGTGCTCCGATTTGTGATCTGTGCCTGGATCTTTCACCTCGTGACCTTATACCGTGTGGAAAATAATTGCTGGCTCGACCTACACCTTCGCTGATATGTTGGAGTTCTCGGTGCACGATGTAGAAGTCGGTAGGTAAAAAGAAAATTTTATCGGACCCAACGAATTCATCTTGTGACGTCACGCGCGAAGGATTCAGATTCCGATGATCGTGTCTTGGAAAGATCTCGGAAAAAGTTTACGTCACGCGAGACTCTATTTGGGTCTTGTCCTTTACATTCCTTCGGGGCCAATTAACTCTTCTCGTTTTCTCATGGAAATTGGATTCGAGAATCTTGACGTTTCTTCGGAACACGATTAGAGATGCATCTGTCATCTCGTATAAATACAGTAAGAGATGGAGATTGCTTCGGTCGCTTTTTTTTTTCTTGTGCACGGATAAAAAATTATTAGGCTTAAAGAGAGAAATTTTAATGCGATAGTCGAAAACTTTCCGTGACACTTTTTTTTTCCCTTCTTTCATTGAATTAGTTTAGTGTGTTTGCGTGATTGGTCAATGATGGTCACTTGCGATAAATATATTTGTGATAATAAAACTCTATCCGAAGTCTATAAGCCCGTTGTGATAAAACTTACGATCGAATTAAAATTGATCGGATCGATATCATTTCAATAATTTATTATAATCGTTATAGAGTTCATTGCACTTTTGCTATGTATGGTAATGACTGTGGTTCTTAGTAAATGCTTATAATGGATATTCCGGCAATGTAAGAAGTAGACTTTCATTCGTACTATCAATGATAATTCTTTTACGCGTTTTATCTATCCCGTGATAACGTCTTACGCTTGTCAATTTGTTTAATAACTTTACGAGCCAAATAAAATGGATTTTTCTCTACGAAATCCTCGATAGCTAGTGACAATTTCATACCGACGTGTCGTATTTGACTTTTGTGACGTGTGTGTATAATCAACATCGCTTTTATTTTTTTTATTGGCACCTGTCACGTATCGGATAAATTATGACTTATCGATAATCCTGAAGATTATTTTCGATAGGTGCCATAAAGATTGTCGCGATATCTGTCGTTCAAAATCGACAGATGATAATCGCTTTTTTTCAACTGTAACTTCAAATTACAAATTAATGCACTTTCCCTATACTATATATTTGGAACGATGTGCAATAATATATTAAACGAGGAATAATCAACTGATAATCACTTACTGAAGATCGTTAATTTTACGCCTTTCGGTGCTCAGGATTATTAATAATATCCGTAAATCCGTAAATGGATATCGCTGTATTGCTCGAACGTAATGACAGTAATGGGGAATAATAAATTTAATGCAAAGTAAACAAGGCATTTGCCGAGCCTGCTGGATCTAGACGCGTCATAAAACTCGTAAACCATTTTAAGTCTCTACGTGCCCGTTATTCGACGATTTGATTTCTAATTGCACCAGATCAGCGATTGCAAGTGTTTTCAAGTGAAATTACTTTTGAGTTTGCCTCGTACGTGAACAAGCGCACCTCGCATTTAATGGTCTAATCAAATAATTCTTATGATCTGACATTGCCGATTGCTACATTGCGATTCAACACGTACATATATTTTTTTTCGAAAAATATATTTTCCAGCTTTCCACTAACATGGAATCTTTCGAAAATTCCAAATGTCTCGTGACCTATGTATATTGATTTTACGTGAAAACGTTAATTGTAAAGGACGCACAGAACGCGGATAACAGTTTACTGGAATTTTTTGTATAATTTTGTTGTTGTTGCGTGACTCGAAATGAAAATTTCATCTTGCACGATTTTTTGGGTTAATTAATTTAATTTGGATAATAAAAAAATAATCAAAAGTATCGTGAGAATTGATACTGGTCCGATACGGTATATTGTAGCTATACTGTATAAATTGACTACATGCATCTTGCGAAAATATTTACGAACCCAGTAACGTTATCTTATCGACTTTTGTCGCTTTTCCTTGTAATTTATGCACAAGGAAAAAAGGCCTGATCCATAATATTTAAATGATTATCTTGTACGTGACGCTATCGTACAACAAGTCAAAAATTTAGTTTTGTATGTTCGAGCAAAAATTTTGTTCGATAGCGTTATGGTTTCGGCGTGATATTAATTGAAAGTTGCGATTAAGCGATATGTAAAATATTTTTTTGCCAGTGCAAAGTCCCTCGTGATTGTTTTACGGCGCTGGATTTATCACTGTTCGAAAATTCACACAATCTTTCGTAATTACGGTAATAACAATTAGTAGTAAATCATACGAGTATAACACATCATAAAAAATAATTGTGAAAAGAATTTGCCTCGGATGATTCTCCGCTATCTTTCACGCGAATAATTTATTGTCGTCATTGAACAATCGTCGATCAGTTATTGTACTTCATAAAGGGATCATCGTTCGTCCCGATACACGCGGTTTCGCACATTCTACAATTTAAAATTGCTTTCAAAGAGAACGTATAATCTGTCGCCATGATGACGATAAGCTCTGTTACAAAGTAACCGTACATAAACCTGCAGTCTAGACTTCGGACGATAAGAAACTCATGCGCCATAGAAGAAAGTGAAATCAGCCATGGTCGTTAAGGGAAGCCGCATTTAAGGTGACGAGTAGAAAAATATTTTCAAACCATTTTCACCACTAACGATGATTAGTCATGGCTGCCGGACAGTGTCCGTCCAGGCGTTTGCGATTTGTGTTCGAAGTAGTCCGAGGTAATTTCTTTTTAAATCGCATATAAACTCCTGTACTTTGTCGGATTCGGTACGCGACACCGAGACAACGAGGGATACGACGATCAATGGTGATTAACGGAGAAGCCGACACTGAGGAGTCACTTTTCGTGTGAAACAAACTGTACCTTTCTATAAATCTCCTTTAATAGAAAAGGTCGTGTTTAACTTGAGCGACATAGTTACATTATTTACATACGTTCTACATATATGTATAGGTACACGAAATTGGATAAATTTGCTAATTTATTTCTATTTCCTTATTTCAGCAGTTTCCACAGCCGTCGAGGATGTGGGGGATGGAAGTCCCGTGTACGACAATGAGACGAGTGAGTAAAACCAACGACTAGAGTCTAATTCGTAGCGTAATGTTCGCTTGTCACCTTTGTCAGAATATACGTGAATTCACTGGGAATTATTTCGTGCACTGACACTTAATTTAAACAGTTCGTTTATGTGCGAGGAATAGACGCAGTTATCGGCTACGTTTCCATCGTCCGGGATTTAAGTAGGAGTCGTGCACAAGGTTCGAGTAGAATGCACGCATACGTTCTTTAAATGGGGACGCAGTCACTGCGATTACAGGGATACCAATCTTTTCAAACAGCTGTAACAGTTTACCTAGTGTCGTTACCTACAGTCGGTAATGCAGACACTGTCGCCTGACACACTAGTGGAAATTCTCTTGCCGTATATGGATATAAGTTTCTTTACCGACGCTGACAATCAGACGCAGGTAAAGTCATTCGTCAGTAATCACCTGTTGTCCCGAGTGCCGATAACGTACGCTTATTACCTGCTGTAGAAATAATCAGACACCTCACGATCGAACCAACAACAGTCGACTTCTCTATTGGTAGTGTTATCGACTCTATTGGCTATTAGTGTTTATCGACTGGCTCTTACTCTGGCGTCGCTCTGCCGCTATAATTCTACGGATCGCCATATTTCCCTCGAAAGCGTTAGACTTCGGTGTAGAGATGATTATTCCCTTCGCAACCGTATTGCTTTTGGTTCTCTTCGAAATTACAAAAATTTCCAGAACCCCGCTGACTTTTCCATAAATGAAAAATCTTCCGTGAACATTATCGTACTTTAATATCAATAGCAAACCGGTAGGTTCAATTGTTAGTTAACCCTTACGACGTTAGCAATCAGCGTTACTTGCTACCACCAGCTGCTTCCTGAGTACGATCAGACTACACGTGACGGTCATACGTTGCACACTTAGGTGACCTGCAATGAGTACCTTAAACCTTGACAGGTGTTTCTTATGTGTGCTTTATCAATATTTGTCTAAAATATTGATTATTGCCTTTAAGGACTTTGAACGAATTTCAACAAGTATTGTACAGCGATACGATACAGAATCTCTGAGAGAAAAAAATTTTATATACCAATTCTCTACTTTCTTATCGCTCTTTGCGTATACGACCAGAAGGTATATTAACGTTGACGGTGGGATATTTTTATTTCATTAATAGTCAGACGAAGGATAAAAGTACTAATTTACTTTAGCTGATTCTTAAACCCATTTAATGAATGAATCCACTCAGGAAATTAATCGAGGATAGCTTATCGATCATTTTTAATGTCGCTTATCAATGATAGATCGTAACTTTATTTTAAACTTATTATCAGTCCAATTTCCTGTCGCTACCACATAACTGTTATTGTTACGAGCGTGTGAAAGCAAACTAAAAGAAAACAATAATAAACTGCAGTAGAGATAGGACAACAATTCGATGCATACAACGGCTCACGCAAGCTATTAATTTTTCTTATCAATCGATGCATCGACGCAACGTTATCGCGAATTTTCTGAAACGATCAATAACCAATCCCCAGAATTCGATAAGTTTCGAAGCTCCATGGAAATTGTCTGTAACGAGTAAAGTTATACACAAGTCATACAAAGATAATTCTATCGTGTTTACTTTCACCGCAAAGGACGAAGGTTATTCGCAAGCAGGATACTTTTTTTTTCCTCGAGCAATTGATTAACGATTACTTGCGCGATAGCCGAGTACGCTAATAGAGCGTAGGGGAAACGAATAATTTCCATTTATCAAAAACTCTGATCCAAGGTCTCGATTATTTAATCGTTAATAAAAAAAGAATAAATATTCAACAACGTTGAACCCATCGGCACTATTGAAGCTCAAGATAACCCAGGAATGATAATTTTCCATAAGAACGTTAACCGTAAGTTTGGCTAGATTGTAATTAATAACAATTTGTCAGTCCCTGGGACGTCATATCCTCTCGAGTAAAAACCGTGACGTCAGTCATTTAAGTAGAATCAGAGGACCTCGAGCCATATCGCTGTACACGCTATATACCCTTTTTCCCACGAACATAGTATAAAAGCATACACACATATGTATACAGCGACAGACAAATTTTCGTTGCATCGCCGTAGTCTATTTTGAACAACGGAAGTTTAACCGCTACCTCCTACAATAATTACTGTTACGTAAAAAAAAAGTATCCTTTCATATGGTTCGGACTACCAGGATGATGATAAATAGTCTTCGCCGTGTTAAAGATCAGAACCTATCACGTGCAACGAGCTGTAATCCAAGAGGAAGAATACGCTCTCGTTTTACAAGGTGCACGTGTAGACACGTTCGCCATCTTTGGTGCCTTCCTCTTGGAACGGATGATCGATCCAAGATCTATCAGGCGGGGTCAAGTATCCCCTGTACATCGCGAAGCGTACAAGGACGTTACGAGGCACTGCGCGAGCCAGTACGATATTAACGAAACGTCTGTTTCACGTGATAACTTACGACGTTTAATCGGCATCCAAATATCCGCGTAATCATCTGCTTGTAATATTTATCGAGGTTGCGTACCCGGCCAAAAATTCCCGCTGGCTTTTAACTTCGATCGGATCTGCGTCGGCACTACCATAAATTCCACGTTTGGATTCTCACCATGCGGCCCATGGAACAGCAGAATCAAGTATAACGGTTGGCCTCGGACTGCCTAGCAACAAGTTCGGCGACTCTGGGCAACGTCCTCTCAAAAGCCTATACGACGCCATACGAGAGGATCGGATGGCAGACGACAAAGAATAGCCACAAGATCCGCGTAAGGAGTTTTGGTGAATTTTTTTTTAATATTTATTTTTTTTACATATACATAGTCATTTCTCATTCCTTCGCTGAAATAATTTTTTTTTCTATTCCTCAATTTTTTTTCATTATCAGACCCTTACAACGCCCATTTGACATTCACCGCAGGAATTGCCGAGACTCGCGTTATACTCGTTTACGGCGTCCGACGACCGGCGTCGGTATCTCATTGGATGCTCGCTCTTTATCGTATATGTCATGCGAATTCCGTGACACGCCACTGCTGGGTATCGATAATATTTTTTTTTCAACGATACCGAGTCGTATTAATTATTAATTGCGTGATGTGTTTTCTAAGGACACTACGAGACTATTGTTGACGCGCAAAACTACTGAGGAATTAATACTATTTGTTTGCGATCCACGACGCTCGTACGTTACGACGGTCGAACAATAGAATTCATATATCGTCTTTTCGGATGTGGGTTCAGGCAGATAAATATTTGTTTCTTTCGAACGTGTGTAAAAATACATGATCGTGCATCAGGTATCTAGTCTGTTTTCGTATACCGTACGTTGACATGCTTTTAATCTATGCTAAAAGTCTATGGAACAACAGTAAAATCTGCCAAATATTTAATATTTCTTTTTCTATCATAAAATTGTATGAATGTATAATTTATTTTAGGAATTCCCCTTTCCTCCGCCCTCCCTTCCCCTCCTCACCCCCTTCATATTCTCGGTATTTATCTCACTGACTTAATCCTCCCTAGTACCTTTGATCGGACAGACATGCTTGTTATATCTATATCTTATACTTTCCTGACGTATGAGACGTTACAATATGCTCCAAGTACTTTTCCGCGAATCATCTTATCACCTCATCCCGCGCAATCAGCTTTCCGCCTCACGTTTCGTAACGCAATATTTATATCGTAAAGTACAATTCGTAGTATCAGGTTGAGTCTCTCGTATGAAATTTTGTCGATTTCGTTGGTAAAAAAATTTCATGGATAAATTTTATCATACATCCCGCAATTACTGTTTCGCCGTAAATTGGACCAAGGGCGACTTTAAAGTGTCTTTGCGTTTGCGGTAAAGCGTACTTTCAATGCCAGATGAAACAGCTGGTGGGTAAAAATTTTCCAGAACACGCCAAGACAAATTGCATCCACGCTGTTTGTAATCGTGGAATCCTAGGAATTGCCGGAACGAATACAATTTCGCGCAATTGATAACGAACGCACTGTCCTCGCTTCGTCATTCAAACATAACGATCGTCCGGTAGAAGACGGCAACTAGTGAAATTCATGTTGGCCAATGTCCATTACCCAACGCTTGTTACGTTTACACTGTTATTGAACGGCGTCGCGGTGCCCGCGTCGCGCTACGGTCAAGGGTGCCTATTTCACTATATATATATATATTATATATATATATATATACACAATATACCTATCTATACATGCAACAACGTTGCGCTTTACCGTCAACCCACCAAGGACATGTTTTTGTTCCGCCTGTATATACAACACACATAATCGATAGATTTATCAGAAAATTGTTACCGTATTGGGATGAGAATATGTCGCACAAAGATCATTCGATTTGTCGTTGCATTACTGCTCGAATGATTATTACACTATAGTCATTTAATTCCTTTATCGAGTCAATATAGTCTCTTGCTGTTTACTGCGACGTTTATTATCGCCGACAAGCTGTTTACACGCTCATTAGCTACTGTCGTATTTTGTTTCGAATCACTTGAGGTTGCGAATTTTTTTTTTTAAATACATTGCACATATCTTTTTTAATGTTGAACAGCATTCACAGGATTAATTTTTTTCCTCGCGTAACTTGCAAAAATTAGGTCGAACTTTTGAGCGCGCTCGAACAATGGTCCTATCCAAACGGAAATTGATTCGTTGACTTCCGTTTCACGCGGACTTCGTTCCGACCTGCTAAGCTCAAGGACGTTGGCGATGCTCGCCGGACGTTCTGAGCGCTTGAGTGGAACAGAGAAAAGAAAAGGGTCGGACGATCGACACAAGCTGCGTAACGCGCTGCTACACGCTAATTCGATGAATAACATGTCCTGCGTTGTTTGCGAGGAATGTCAGCCATGTCCAATTGCCGCGAGGGATAATCGATTCGGAATGATTGGCGTTCTGGCGCTTTTTATGGTTATCGAACAAACTCGTTCGCAGGACAGAACAAATAACCAGACAGACGACCGTAAGCACGGATCGGATTGCGAAGTCGAATTAATTTTTTTTTTTAAATTAGCTCTAGTATCGCCGGCAGTTAATAAATTGTACGCGAGTCGATTTCGCGAAGTTTACGTACCACGGGAACAAGTCAGCGTGAATTGCTTGTTTCCGTTGCTCTTATGAATGACCGTCACGTTTTTCGATAAGACGATCGGATATCGATCGACTCGCCGATACTTTTCATTGATTCGATGCCATGGCCATTCCATATGAGAGAGTTGTGGTTATAAATAAATCTTTTTTTTGTTGTTGTGTGATCATGTTCCACTTGGAATATTAACGATAATAATCATAATTTAAAAAATTTCTTATTCTCTCAATAAAACTCGAGCGGGCTATATAATCTTGGCAGTTTCGAGATATCTGACTTATTAATTGAGTTGCGTATAGACTGTGTATGTACTAGATGTACGACATGTCAGTAGACAGTATAACCACGTGGAAGCACGCCTGTCGGTGACGCAACAGCGTGATCGTTCCTATCAATGTTACTTTCAGGGTATTTAGACGCTAGGTAGAATTACGTCAGATGCGAATATTTCGCACGCTCGTTCTGCACGGGTTACGGGAAGAGTTGTGTATTTTTATTAATTTTTTTTTTCATTCGATCACCTCGATACTTTTCACTCTTTGATTCTGTATCGCGGTATTTTTATAGAAAGACCAATGTTCTTTATTGACTTTGGCAGATTATCCGGATAGGACGTTAATTGCATCAGCGAATCTGGCTGACAAAGCCAAATGCTTTTTTGCTTTAGTCCTTTGAACTTCGGATTTAAGCTCAGTACAGTCTGCAGATTCAAGTTGAGGGTCGTGACGGGATCATTTGAATCCTAGATTGACGAATAAAAGTTTCACGTTTTATAGGCAATTTTCACGTTTTCGAATTTTGAACTTGAAAAGACGATAATTATTTCTTTTCGTGACAGTTTCGCGTTTTTAATAAATTTAACGTACCTTACTCACGTATTCAGCAGTATCGCCTGACCTCGTCTACATCTCTCCTAGACGCTCTACGCATTACGCATTATACGTATAGCTACACCAGGAAACCTTTGTTGGTACAAGAAAAAAAAAGATGGCCGACACAAAGACTGCTTATTATTAGTTTTACGAACGCGAACCTGCGTTATGACGCATCGATACCGATAGTCTTCATAATTAATTACACCCGGCAACTTTATCATTGATAAGCCACGTACGGGCCTCCTTCATTAATAATTATCCCGCTCCGGGCGTCCGAATTAATTAAAGCATCGCAATCATTTTCAATCACTCACGGAGACAGTCTCGATCTCGTTTAATATTTTCCTCCTCTCTTTCCTCACAGTTGACTTTATCATTATCACCTTATCATTCGGACTGAGATTTTGCCAATCGACTCGATCAAAATTATCACATCAATCCGCTTACGCCTATTCACTTAACGACTCTGCTTGATTCCTCATTAATATATGTATATATATTTCTTCCCATTCAAATTCAATATCACTCGCGAATATTATCTTTGCGAATATCATACCGGCGAGTAATTTGTTTACGTCGTCGTAAAAATTTCTCCTCTTATCAATATTACTAATCCCACCCGCAACTACACCTCCACCCTATACCACAACATTGAACCTCTAAGACGACTAGCGCCAATCGCCAATAATGAATGCATCATTTGCATGGTGCCAGCGCAATCGCTGCTCCTGCCTCGAACAGGCCCGAGAAACCTGCCTTGAAATGGCGCATCTACGGTAACTAGCAGCCTTCGCATCCAATTTGATTTATTTTCGAGCGCTACGAGGTTTCTCGCGTGCGTCGCTCCGCGTTCTCAGGACCGACGGCAAATCGCACTACGCGCAGTCTACATGTAGTCGGTAACAGCTGCTTGCACCCGGAGTGCACTCGTGCACCGTAAAGGAGATGCACGATGCACCGATGCAGCGCATAAGCGCCACTTACGCCTCTCGCTACGCACTTCTGCTGACATGTAGAATTTTATATTTTAATACCTACCGGTCAATCGGATATCAGGACGGATCGCATGGTGCAGTGGTGACCTTGGCGCATCCGGTTATCTTTTCAGGGTCATAACGAAAATCGCGTGTCGCGGGAAAACTCGCGATCGATAATGCGATAAAGGACGGAATTTCCAGGTGAATATTTATCGCGGTAATTTCTTTTAATTTAGGAAACGATCGGAGATCGATAAATCCTTCGTTAGATATCCAATTAGCTGTGAGCGCTTTTGGCTGGATCGATAAAAGAAAAAAAAATAATAGAAATACAAATTGACCGCTTACTACGAACTGTCATTGAATAAGTTTACGCAGTCATTACGGCTCGTGGTAATCGATGTATTGATACGTTATTGTGTGTGTGTGTATATATATATATATATGTCTGTATGTGTATTTTGTATTTAGCAGTCCCAGCAAAGACTGAATGAGCGAGTGTGTGAGTTCTCTAATTACATTACGTAACAGTGTAAGCCAGTGTTACGCGACACTATCGCTAGGCATAGACTTTCAGTATTAAGAGATAAAGAAAAATAATGGGGCTTTGATAACGTCCAAAATACTCGGCGGGTGGTAACGGCCAAAGTTTCTTGTTCGCAAGACGTCTGGCTACAACGGAGGTCATTGCCACGATAAATACGTGGAGTCTCAGGACTGTCTAATTCGGTCTCATCTCCGAAATATCAAATAGAATTACATAGGTAGTCGACTTATAAAACGTCCCATAAATCGTATTCGATAATCGCCTTAATTAATAATGGTCGTTCGATGTCGCGTATCAAGATGCTCCACGTCACTTTCTCTCGACTATTAATGCGCTTACGTGCTTTATGCAAAAGACAAAGTAAACGGGTAACGCCGTTGAATAATTATTACGTAGACACTGTAGGTGGTTCGTTTAAATTATTGGTAATTAATCCTTTCCAGGGTGGCTAATTATAGAGGTGAGGAAGCAAAAATTCAGCATCCCCTGGACCAAAGACAAAGATTCTCGTGACGCTCGCCGAAAGACGCCACTGTACAAATTGTCTCTCGTGTATAAACGTGACGTTGGCGCACGGCCAGCGCCACAGCCATATGGCGCTGGAACGATGAAGCTCAGGGATAAAATTGATCGCACGATAATTGGTCATTATCGGATCGACGACATACGTTCCCAGCCTCCCCGTTACTTCCTCGAGCCTCTATCATTGGCCGGGCGTACAGAGCGTCTCGTGATTACGAAATTATTGTTACGTATACAATTCATCTGGCGCCTTAACGGCACATCGATACTTTCCTCTCTCCTCTACGAAGAACCTTGAACATTTATATTCTATGCTAGCGATACGTTCGGTCAAATAGAAATGAAAAAAATTTTTACATTTGCAAAATAATCTTAAGACGTATAAAAAATGCGACTCGAGATTTCCTGTAGTAATTTTTCTTTGCGATCGGTTTGTCTCTTCGCTCGATCTATGGGGGAACGATGACTTTGGTTAGTTTTGTCTACGACGGCCGTATATCTTCTTTTAAACGACCGTAGACTCCGATCTGACTGTAGCACTGAATTTCAATAGGGGATTGCTGCTCCCTCTTGATAAACGCACGGAACGCACACACGCACGCGGTGTATAAATACACGCGTGGCCGGCTAGAAATAATGGAGCCGCGGTTTGCGGACGGCAGCATCTTGTATCTCTCTCTCTCTCTCTCTCTCTCTCTTTACTCTCTCAAGTCTCAACTTCTGTGCACTCGAATATATATACTCGATCCAGGCCACTCGAAAATAGTCGCTACGCGCATTTAAGGGTAACCTATTCGGGTGGCGCGGTACGCAGTGACGCACGAAACCGCCACATGGATGTGCGCCCTGATGTGACTTCTTGCATCTGAGTCTCCCCTTGCGTCGATCTCATCTCGTCCTCTCGACCTAACGACTCTCCTCGAGCTCATTATTATTAGATCGTTCCAATTCGTCGATACGCGTAGCTTCATATCTATTGTGACAGTCGGTCTGCTTCAGTGACGTCATTCCGAGCTGAGAATTTCCGATGCATTATTTGAGGGGGTGATTTTTTTTTTAATGTATCTGCCAACGTTCCTTCCAGGAATACCTTTTATTTCAGGAAACATCAGAATCGCGAACATGTCATTTTACGCTCTGATCATACCCACTGTGTTTTCCAGACTGCATCCCGAGCGTTTACCTCGAAAGCACTAATTTTCTTGGAAAACAATTTCCGCTTACCAGACAACGACATGCAATGTCTCGACGGACATCGTTGTCGTCTCTGTGACTTTGAAATTTCGCATAACTCGTAAATATATATTTTTTGCGAATTTTTCTATTTTAAAAAAAATGTATTTTGTCTAAACTATTTCTTTTTTTTTTCTTTCTTTTTTTTTTGTTAATTTTACTCATCGTCATACCCTTTCTCTAGGATCTCGCATAGTCTTCTTCTGTATTAAGTTAACTGTGTCCATTTTTTTTATTGTTTCAGATTCCTTTGAATCCTCCTCACATCTCGGTGAGTCACATTTGTCATTGCGAGAGGTGCATTTCTCTTCTCTTTCTATTGGCATGAAATTTCACGGCTAACCATATACCCCCGGGTACAGACTCACTAACCATTCACGTAAATCCCTAATCAAAGTCTATCCTAAACGATTCACTACTTTCGTATTTCATCCCTTGAATATTTCCCATGTACATACAGCCACGGTGTCTCTACCGTCAAATCTTGCTTTGAAGCGATTCGGTCATATAAGACGGCCTTATTACAGGACTCTTGCTCTCCTACCTTACTATACAAGGAATGGATTGCTGAATGACTAAGGCCTTTGTATACTTCCACGTATTTAACCTATGCGTACGCGCCCGTTGATTTTATGCTAATCTCGAGCATTCGGGTACGGATTGCGGAAGAGTTATCGCATACAAATAAGGCCTCGGGCAATTCCCTCTACCTTATACGTACAGCGAGAACTTGAACCAGTCCCGAGACACGTAGAGGATTTAATGAAAATACTTGCAAATCAATCATTTCAATGTTTCGCTGTAACGTCAGTTTACAATTGGCTATAGAATTTATTTATTTCATACCTTCCGACAATTCCCTCAATTAATTATCCAGCATCGTACTAATCACTGTATATATTTATATGTTCGTAAAGGGCATTATAACCATTACAGGAAATTATTGCGTCATTATACCACGGTACTCTTTATACACGAGTCAGCCTATGCACACCATACACAAGGTGTATATATGTATATATAGATTGGTATTTATACAGATTTGTACAGTATATACTAAGTATATAAGGATTGACGTTAATTCGTAGTTTCCATTATTCTTATTGTCACGTGGGTGAATATGGTTTCTAGATACAAAAATAATTTCTTCGTATCGAGCCGACGACTCCGTCTAGACTGTCTATTTGGACGACGTTAACGACGACAATCACGTCCCTTTTAGACGGTCGTCCTTGCGACTAGAATATTTTAATGGTTTAAATTGCCGACGTCCATTGAAAATTCCTCGTTTCGGTAGCTGACTCAACTTTCGTTCGACATGCAGGCCGAGGAGTCTGGAAACGTGGACGGACGTTACTACTGCCCTGTGCGTATCGCGAGAATTCCGGAACGCAATCTACGTTGACGGGTGGTAGAGGATGTGGCTTGGTTGACGAGAATAAAGAATGTTTAGTCGATCAGATTTTACTTTATCGTACGAGTCTATTTTTTATCTCAGAAAAGCACTGGGTATAACGTAAAGTCGGTTTTCAAGCACGGTGCCTTCAGCTATTTTCGGCTTGATTATAATCGACGTCGAATCCGACGTGACTCGACTTTCCGCTTAGTTTTAACGATCTTCAAGACCGGTCGTCGGTGAAAAACGTGAAAAGTCCACAATGCGCTGTATCGATTATCGATCGAAACTTCTACAATGAAATTGATTGATCGGACCGGGTCTACAGTTCCTTGTAATTTCTACTGGTAATTATAGTTGGCGACTCTACTGTTACGACTCGTCGACATGTAAACAGTGCCTTAACGCTGCCGCGATCTCCTCTTGCACCACGTGGACGTTACAAAGAGTTCAGGATCTAAACCAATTAACAAAATCGATAATCGCTAATTGGACTTGTCGCGGAGTTGCACAATGTTATCAGTTAATTCGCTGTTTGCGTAGTTTCTATGAAAATCCGCTTGCGCACCGTTGAAAATTTCGTTCGAGCCCCTTTTTCACATTTCCATTTTCATTCCTATCGAAGAACGCGATCGTTCCGAATCCACCGAGACGCCACTGACAGTGTTATCACTCCATGAAGTGCGTGTCACGGTTCACGGTCTTCGCGCGTGATACTTCGTGCAATGTCGTACGAGAATTGGGTGATGATTTTTTTGAAAATAATTTTATTTTGACGATTTTTTAAAATTTAGAGACACGACCACTCTCCATTTTTTTGCAGTCCTTGCCAATTCTCCGGTCTAAGGTTCAAGCTGCCTTTCAGAGAAATCGACTTGGGATCGACTTTCATTGGCTGTATATACAGATATAGGTCTCTGTATATTGTATATACGCACTAACGTCGCGCAATGATTACTTATCGCAAATTATAGACTCGGCACCGTCGCTACTTTACCTTTGCCAGAATAATACACGCTCTCGGCTCAGGTATCACGCTGGCGGCATGAATGTCACGCATGACTGTCGTTACTATCCTCGTGGACCCGTATTGACGCGACACCATTAACGATCCTCGATCCTTACGAGTCGCTGCTAAAGACTTTTGTCAGACTCGTCTAATGCCAAACGACCATCCCATGTCTCACGGGTTCGTCGGGTATAACTGGATCGCACTGATATCGACTCTCGCGTTTCTATCTCGAGAAAAAGTGCTCTGGCTCAAAATGATTCCGCGGGACTTATAGGGATCGTTCTCGCATCGGTGAAGTTAAACTTTCCTTCTTTTTATCTTAATCCGACAATTTTTTTTTACTCCACTTTCCCCTCGCCTCACCCTTGCAAATACCTACGACCAAATACTTACGATTTCTCCTGAACGTCCAGCACTCTAAATTCTCGGTGTGAATTTTACGTTATTTCACGAACTCGTATTGATCGAAAACGAGACCCTCTTAATGTCTGACATTTAACTATTTTTGTCTTTTCCCATTATCAGTCCATTCCCATGTGTCTCGGTCGTGTCTGACGTAATCTAAGACGTGGCAGAGAATTACCACGGGAGCACGATTACCCTTCGTGGACATTTCTGGACACGTGGAGTCCCGTCGCACAGTGTCAGCCGTCGCAAGGAACTCCCACACTGCATGGATCGTATCTGTCGCGAAGCGTCTCGTGGCGTCGCGACGCCAGTCAGCTAATTTTCTCACCTGGCTGTACACGCGTCGTCGAAGCATTAAACTCTTCGTGACAATGACATACGTCAGGTCGATTTTATAAAAGCTGGTATACTTTTTTGCGAGGGGGGGATGTTTTTTGGGGCGGGCCTGAAAGGGGGCAGGGCGGGGGATCGATTAATTTTGTATCAAAAAATTTTTTGTTATTCCTCTTTCGTACGATTCAATAGGATTTACGAGACGGTGGATGAGAGCACCTGTTTACTTTGAAAATATGTTTGCTCGATCTAAATGACAACTGTCAGTTCGTTAATAAAGCCTGACGCAAATTCGTGTTATACAATCGATCATAGCCTGATGATAATTCATCGTTGCTACTGACGCAGCGTTCACGTTACGCTGCCATCTGCTGCTCTTGTTGGATCTGAATTACTAACGTTTTACCAGGTGCGACGGTAATAGCTTTCTGTAATGGGGACATAATGGCAATTGTATTAATCAAGATTGTCACGGATGATGAATAGGGGAACGCTTTTAATTGAGAGGGAAGCTGTCATTTGACGCCGGTACAAGGTCGTCAAATTTGCGAACTTCAGCCGTCTTTGAGAACGAGTGTGTGTCGATTGTACCAGAGCAGCCGGTCTGTGTATTCAAAAGCTGTGTAATTTAGATACGCTTGTGGTAAGTTAAGAAAAAAATAATTTTTTTTTCATTATCTCCGCGTGAAAATTACCCAGAGAAATCGTATGGCTGGCCGTATGGATACTTCGAAGTTAAATCGAAGATACGAATTGAGAAAATTAATTTGAAAATTAAAATGACGTCAAACGGTGTCTGATAATATTTGCAACAATTTGGCGAATCTCAAGGTCGTCAATGATTAACCAGGGTTTTAATGAAAAGCTCGTAAAACTTCGTAATCTGTTTTACCTCGAAAAGACCCCACGAGTAGTACGCGCGTGCCGGTTTTAAATCTCTCAAAAGTACCGGCAGTAAATCAAAATTTTTGGTATACCGAAGACTTAAGCAGGGATTAAATCTACCGTGTGTTCTTTTCGTGTCCTTCGGCAGGGGCAACTTTTACGTGTTGTTTAACGCGAGAAACAATTCGAAGTAAAATATCGGTTTGATAACAGATTTCGGAGTGGCTGTGTAAAGTGTCTATAATATTTTGGTTTTGTTTTGTCACTTCGTATATTTATTAGCACCGAATCGTCGAGTCGTACCGATAATCGTTATCGTGTCACCGTGGAAATACGAAGCTCCTCCAGCTGATTTACAGTTTAACGATCCTATTCGCGACACACCCTGTATACCGAACAGCGTGACGGCCAGAAAATAAAGGAATCAGAACGACCGAACGTCGAAGCCGCGGAAGTTTTCCCGACTACGATATCACACGATATACAGGAAATCTCATTACGTCATTGAGTACGAGCATTATCTGGAGACACGCTTGCCAACCGACAATGTCCATTTTCTCCGGGATCGAGGATAACGCGAAACGGTAGTTTCACGTTGAATTCTCTCGTTCGCAGAAAGTTGATTCATTAAGAATTTGAACTATCGCATTTCCACGTTATCGGCCCGCGAGATGAAATCTCATGAAACGACAGATAGGTTATCAGTACTTAACGCAAATTCTACGTTAAACAAATTTAAGACAAGTCAAGCAGCAGACGTAAGACGATCTCGCAGCATCCCACAGACGCCTTGACGTGTTTGGGCAGAGCGCCAGATGTTATGGCACTTCAAGGGAAAAGCAGTCACAACAGATAGCCAGCTTCCATCTTGACGTATTTACTATGATAGTTCCAATTAAACGTGTAACTGCACCGTTCTACGCCAGGAATTCAAAAGAGTGGCACAGTAACGGGTGTCGTCGTAGTTGCGATCACCGAGATAAACAAAAGTATACTAGCTCTAGTTCCTCTGGCGGCCGCTTTGGGCATCTCAAGGAAAGCGCTGTTCTCACGGCCAGTCTACATTTCCTCTCTACGTCAATTTGTTCAATGGAAACGCTCGGTCGGCCACGTACGTGTCAGAGAGGGGCACGAGTGGGCGCGTGAACAAAATTAAAACTCACGTGACGGATTCGCGATGACTTTTTCGCGAACTGACATCAACCTTAACGAGAAGAACGTGGATAATTGCCCTTGTGCAGCAGACACTAAGATCCGGATTGCACCGGAGCGATAAACGACTTCGTTGCTCGTTCGTTTCTAATTCGGATTGCAACGCGGGGCTGCCTATGTTAGGTTAGGTTGTTCAAAATTCTAATCCTCTCGTAAGGAACCACCTTGGAACGTCTTTAAACGACGTCTTCCACTTCCGTAATTTATTTGGCCGATCACGGAGGACACGAATTTATTTTATTTAACCGATCAGGCCTTGGGCCAGCATTCAAATTCGTTGGGTTAATCGAACGTCGATCGGACAACTGGTATACAGACCTATCGACGCTAATCGAACTTTCTACTATTGTAATCGATACCGCGGAGTCATCGGGGTGTGGGAATTTCTTCCTCAACTGTCATGCTCCATTTCTGCGGAGAGCTCGACTTAGAATCGGGGTCTAAAGTTTACCGTGAATTGCGCAAGGACGTGCCAATTCTTTCGATGATTCAGCTCGCATCTTCCTATCTGCTCTCGTTGAACTGAATTTGCTTGGCAAAAAAAACAATGATGAAACGCGCACGAGATAAGGCGAGACCAAACGCAATAATTTCGCCGATATTCATAATCGTATAATCATTTGAATCACGCGTTCTAATTTTGCGCACGATTTTCATGCGAGAAGCGTCCGAAGGATGACCTCGACGTTTGTCCCATTTTATTCACAGGGTTACTCGCGCGATAATATAGCGCATGCGTGGCCATAATCTTTTGCTAAAATAATACGCGTAATGCCGTTCGAGACGATGATGCGAAATAAATCGCGATAATAACGAATATATCGACTTGACGACCGATATCGCGAAAAGCAAAGGTCTGCCGTTGATTCGCACGAATTTTTCTTTATTTATCAGTCACATTTAGCAACCAATCGTTCTATATAATCAGTTGCGTTAATCTTCCCGACGACATTACAGCGCTAGTTAAATAGTTCGCTAATTTAATGTAAATCCATTCCTTTTTTTATTTTGCCGTATTCGCCATATGAGACCACACATCGCCAATTTAGATATGCGAAAAAAATAAGAAGACTGATATTCCAGTCGCCTGCAACGGCATCTTTATTTTTTTATACTATTATGCAACACCTGCCACGTGACCCGCTAAATAATTCGCTAATCTAACACATGTTCGTTCGCGAAATTTAACGATCCATCAGCACCTTGACTGTTAACATTCGCCACGAGGTCGATTCTGCTTGTTCGGCTTTCGTATCTCTTTCCTTCGCACGCTCGGATTTCTCTTTCCGGTTACGCGGACGATCCTTATCAGTACCGTGGAGGCGCGTGGACGCCACGTGTCATTTTTATATTACAGTTTTTCTCCAAATCTGGCTCCGCGTACTTGATCGATACTCGATACCATGTACGTACAATGGGAATAATGAAAAATCATAATAACAATCAAATTCGATTGATACGCTTACTCCATATTACGTAACTGGGATAACATGAATTTTTAATCGAAAATTATCACTTAGACTCTCGAGCCTCGGGTAACATTTCCCGAGAGTCCGTGGCTCAAGATCGCCATATCGATGGCACGTGGAGTCGATTGCGCCTACGTAAATCCAATAGTTCACAGTCGATCTATATATAGCTAAAGGCTAGCATGGGATAAAAAGGGCGAATATTCATCGCGAGGAAAATGTTAAACACAGATAAAGTTCACTGCGCACATTGCCGACCTCCTAGTCTCTTTGACTATGCACAATATCAATGAGCAAATAATGCCTTGGAAACAGCATGGTCTCTGTTGCGTCATTCGCTGTAACTGACCTTTCCCTATTTTTCACAGAGATAGGTCAAGCCACGACAAAGCCATTGGGACAGTCGAGAACAGTCACCGAAATGGCGCCTAATTTTTTTTTCTCCTTCGTATATATGTCCACGACTGTTCCAATGAAATTTTTTTTTTTTTAGCAGCCCGAGGGAGGGACTGACCTTTTAATTTATAGGGTGGTAGTGGGAGTTAAATTCCCCCTCACTATTTTCGTCTATCGGTCAATTGTGTCAAAAACGATCTCCTATATTTGCCAATTGTCACGCGATTGCCACTTTTGAGAGGCTCTCATCGAAAGACAAGGCCGATATTGGGGGACGAGCGAAAAGAGTTTATCGGCCGTTTCAAGGAAATGAGCGTCGGGTTCTCAGATTCGCGTATGCGTATGACTCGGTGAATAGATATATTTATCCTGGCTTCACTGTTAATTCGAACGTGCTGATTTGACGGAATAACCGAAGACCGACGACTAGCAAATATTTGGCAAAACATCTCGAGAAGGCAGGTCACTTCCTTTATCGTAACTCGTTTACATTCTTCTTGCGATTCGACTGAAATAATTGCATATATTAATAATAGACTATATCTATATACATATATGTATTGAGCATATTTCGAAGAAAAACGTTTTACAGCTCAGAATAAAAATAACGTTGCGTCACCACGTGGCAGTCATGTCGCATACATTTATACATATATAATTTTTTTAATGTCCATCAGATAACCCACCAGCGAGAAATATGTTGATAAATGTTGCCCGTGCCCCCTGTAAACTCTGTCGTACCAGATGGTGATCGAAATTAAATCGATACAATGACGATTCAATGTCACAACATTTGACTCTTTGATCAGACATAAAACATTTAGAATTCGACGTTCGATACTAGCTCGTCGTTTCTCGTACGAACAATAGCGTTTGCTTATAAAATTCACATCTCAAATAATCCTACGCTCAATTCCACTCGCGAAATGTCAATTTTTCATTCGCGATATTAAGCTCGCCGAAATATCTTTGATTAGTGATTTTTTTTTTTCAATCAGATAAATTACCATGCGACCCAATTCGCCATTACGATTCGTTCGTTCAGCATTCTTTCACCCAGGATGCTGCTTGATGTTGATAGTAACGCGATATTCGCAAAGTATGAAAATATTTGCCAATACTGTACCGTATTATGTATAACGTATGCCTCATGTGTGGCCTGTGCGGTAATGGAACACTAGCAATTGGAGTAACAACACTGTGACGTCAGTAAGTCGAGTGAATCGCTATGTGCAAAATGGTGCAAATAAAGCTTCGGGACTCGTGTGCTGACGTCCTCTTTGACATCACAATGAGTCTCCGTCACGTGGACCCTTTATCGATATTTAACGTAGTCCCGAGTTCTCGGCTGTTTATTCACATTTTTCGTAGGTGAATCAATAATGTTTATTCAATTATCACGTGAGATTCATTTGTCACGCGCATTTCTGTCAACCTTACCGTCCCGATGTTAAGACAGCTGTATCTATTTGATTTGGCTTCCATTCGAAGGCCCAGGGGACATACGGATTTTCTAATGATCTAGAATCTCTGCCAAAACACGTAGCGATCCTTACGTGCGTTTTCTTCTCGCGTATCCTCTAATAGATAATGACAATGTCAAATCCAAAAAATTATGTCATTAAACGTCGTGCTCTTCGGTTTCAGTCACTCGATTTCGCCGATCGGATCGAATTCGCAAAAACCGTGTCGACCTTGTCTAATCGAAAACATTTATCGTTACGGTGTGTGACGTAGCCAACACGGACGTTGTGACGTAACCCACACGAGACATTGAACCCGTAAGCCTCGTGTATTATTCCTCGAACACTTATTAACTTCAATGTAAATTCTTCCTTGGTACCATTGATACTCATTCGTTTTAAGAAAAATCTTATTTTCTCGATTTGCATATCGTTATTTATCATTGCACCTTGTGTCTCGTGTAACGGAAGATTAACGGATATACGTATATAGATTGTTAAATTTTTATCGACGAACAACATTTTTGTTGACAATGTACCGGAGCACGATGTTATACCTTGCTTTTATGCTGATTACAATATGACATACAAAACTGCATGTTCGACTTGTATACAGGTTTATATGTGTGTATATATATATCTACCTGTACCTAACCTAAGAAGCTTGTAACGCGGTTTAAATATAACGCGAGGTCGAACGTAAACGAGACTTTCACATTTTCTGATTATTATAAAGGTACCTTGTACGTAATTCCCAAAATAGCTGGAAAACTATACTAAGCTTTGTCCTGCGCCTTGAGACATAGGCGCGGGTAGATCTGATTTCTGTTAATTAATTAAAAGATTTTTATCGGTGATCAACATATTGATTTCCCGATCGATCGGTAACGTCTTCATCTGGATCGGACTGTGGATTACCTTTTTTTTTCTTCGGCTACTCTCAATCCTAATCATCCGTTACTTATCGTCGCGTATCATTTATACGTAATCCAGATGCTATCAGCTTACGCTATTATTAGACTGCCCAAGCCGATAATGACCGTTTTATTAAACATAGCCGTGTCGGAGCTATTTTCGTGCGAACAATCCGGTATTGCGGTCGATCCTCCTCCCGATGATGATCTATAAATAAACTTAAGTTGCTCGGCGAAGGGCCCCTGAACCCCAACTACGCTAAGAAGCAACCAGCAACTGGTTGCGTGCTGCATGCACCAACTGTGCATTTGGTTGATATGCGAACCTATAGATATTTTAGTGACCCGGTTTAGGCCGGATGCTTCAAACTGGTTTATCGAGTCTCGTTCTTGCTGTCTACTTTTTTCTTTTTAATAGTATCCATTTTTTGTTCGTCAATCTAACACGATCTAATTTTCGTCTACATGCGGCACTGTCGAAAAATTCTACTCTCGAGAGTATCCAATATTTTTTTTTGTTTTCTAGTCGCGTTTGCGCGATCGATATCTGTGAACTGTGTGGTGAGAAATATATATATATATATATAAACGCGTCATATAACGAGGGAGGACAGGCTGAGAATTTGAAAGTAATTTAGAGAGCTAAATATATATCTATACATCGGTTGGTACTATAAACATTTGATTCCAACGAACAGAGGAAATATATTTGATTTAATGATTCCTAACGTACGTCATTAAGCGAATCGCTGGAAACTCGTTTGTAATCGATGGTTAATCGAAAAAATTTTCATAATTTACCTCAAGGTTTCTATCACGGGTTTTTCTTTTTGTTTTACCTAGAAGCCTTTTATTGAGAAACTAATTCGACCACTGTACCAAACAGGCTTATGCAACTTTCTTCGACGTAGTATTCCGTTGAAACAAATACGTAAACCTTTTGAGGAATTTTAATAATATTTACCAAACACTGTGCGTTGCATAGCTTTTGTTTTTGAGTCACGCGTCTAAATCAGCTAGATCTCTTTTCGGCAAATACCCATAAGCCACTCTGACACTTTCAAGCTTTGTCGAGTTCACGCGACGTCTTAGGACACTTAATACCCCTTTTTTAAAATCTAGAATCACGCACTGCGCATCAACAAAAAAAACCAACCGCCATTGATGCGTTTGTTTATTATCTTGTCACCAAGCAATTTCTAATCGTTACGGGGTGCGATAATGTTTATTGATAATAAATCAGCAGTCCAATGCACGTCCGGAACGATTTACCTAACAGCTGTTCTATCGTCGTCAACGTCTTCAGTGACGTAGTCGTCAGTGTTAAAAGATCGACAAATATTTATACTAGCAACGTCGTTCGTACAGAACGTTCTTTCAATTACGTTAAAAATGTCTCACGTGATTGTTTTCCGAGGTTGGTAATCGTCGCCGATTACGATTGTGGGAAAAATATTGTTTTTTCCCCCCCCCCATAAAATCACAAATCACCGAAATAAGGAAGGGAGGCAGACTCGTTATAATCATTAGCATTACAAGCTTTATATTTCCAAGTTGTTTCTCATGTTTTCTTAACACATACTAAACGCGCACGTAATACAGTAAATTCCGGTTTTCCTTGATACCGCTTACCTAATTACACCCACGTAGCATATGTGGGTCATGAAAAAAAAACTTTTTTCTTCATAAATGTTTATACAGGTAAAATCATTGTTCGTTACTCTCAGCACAGATGGTTAGGATAGCTAATTAAATAAAAAAAATTTTGATACAAAATTCGTCTCTCGTGTTACGTGAAGTCTGACTAATACTCTGCATTGCGTAATATATATTTTTCCTAAATATTCCAGGTAATCCCATGACGTATTTATCAACGAGCGTCAATTGCTTCGAAAGACGACATTACACTTGAAGATAATCATGGTCGATATACTGTTTTTCATAATGAAATTCGTCATTGGCTAAATTACTGATCTAAAACTTACGCCAAACGTCGAGATAATATCGAAGCTCCGATTACAGATTTTATACAATGCTTATAAGTACTTTCTTCGATTTTTAATTTTCGATCCGATCGAAGTATCAAGAAGCTGTAAAAAAATTACGCGACTTCCGTGTAACAGTGGCCAACGAGAAATAAAAAATTCAAAGTAAACATGCATTTGAAATGCATTGACATTCTCGAATTTTCTTAATCTCTGCCAAGAGTGCCAATTACTTAACGCTACGGCAGTTAAACATTTATTCGCAAAGTGCGACGTAACGCTGACTTCAATTTGGCTAATGCCAAACGCAAGGCTAATGGTGGATCGAAACGTTTAATGCGCAAGGTGAAAATCTTCGTTGACCCTCGCGCGGTTAATTGATTTGATACCAGCCTTATATATGTATATATTTATTTATACTTATTTATGCATATAGATATATTCAATTTATAACTTACAAAGACGCTGGCCTAGAACGCAGTCGACTCTCGAAATACACACTAAATGCATATCATAAGAGTTGTGCCAACTAAGATAAATATCGTACTTCATAGGATTTGGCACGAGATGATCTGTTACGCGTTACGACCAGGAGATCGCGAAAGGATCTCTCGTAGATCATTATGAGATTTATCTCAGAGAAACTACCAGTCATGTATATTTCACGGTCAAGCACTCTTCGAACGGCGAGACTGGGCTGTCGATATCTAAATGTTTCTTATGCGAGAGAGAAATATGATAAGCGGAAGTCACATTGGCGTTAAGGCTGATTAACAGGGAATTTTGGGTACGACGGTCGTTAGGTAGTTTTCAATATACGAGCGACAGAGACATCTGGTGAGAATTTTTTGTATCAGTCCCATTCATACCGTTTTACGGCGATTTTTATGACCGGTATCTTGTGACCTGTTCACGATGACGACATTAAATGACTGTATGCACGATATGAGGCTTTTCTTTTTTTTCCTCGGTTAATGGAGATTCCGCGTTAATGTAAACACTTTGTAGATGGGGGAACGTAAGAATTGGTGGCACGTGATACGACAGTGAAATAGAAGGAAGCGAATTTAACCACAGGAGGATGATGGGGGAAGCCCCGGGTTCTATTTGTGGGATAAGATATTGTCTTGGATGGAGAAGTCAGTCGGAGAGAGGAGGGACTTTGTCTGTTCCTGGTATAATGAGGATTTCGAAACGAATGTCCGTGACTGACCACGTGATTGCTGGCTGTTCGTAAATGTACATATATATATATATATATATATATATATATATATATATATAGAGAGAGAGAGAGAGAGAGAGAGAGGAGGGGGAGAGGAAGAGATGGGGTATATGAAAATAGGAACATTGACGGATCATTCGGAGGGAAACGGTAATAGCTATTGGATAGGTGTGGTCCTGGTAGTAAATTCACCCTTATAATTTCCAGTCTGTAAATTTGCCATTAACTGTACAGAATTTTCCCAGTGGAAAAATTCTACGGCGATACTGCGGCAGGAAGTTCGTTACTGTTTTCAACGACTTAGAAGGCTGAATCGAAAAATACGGCACTTGGTTCAGCATGTAAGGTTCGATCCAGTCGAATTACACAGAATTTGAGAACCTCTGCTCATCGGCACCAGTAAAGTCGTTCTGTCTCGAAGCCGATGCTCGTCGAAGAGCCAAAGTCTGGTTTAGTTTGTTAACGACAAAGGAAGCATGGGTGGATATTCATAATGGGGCACTCTGGTTTGGCAAGTCACGAATTATTCGTATGTGGTCCAGGGATGAGATCGAGAGAGACGCGAGGGTCTCTGAAAAGCTTTGAGGCGAGGACAACGAACGCGCCTTTGTTCCATTCTTCAGGTGGTTGAGATAGGATCGATGAAGGATCGGAACCCAGCATCCAGAGATGCTCCATTGGAGCAAATCGATCACGCTCATCGTCTTTCTAAAGGGTACCCGAGGTAGGCCCCGTATCTTTGGCTGTAGCTTAGGTCCCATCTAAGAACGGTCCAGGGCCCTGTGAAGCGTGACTTGGCTTTTAGAAAATCGGGCTTCCAATTGGTCGACGGGGCTCGTCGGGCTCCTCGCCCGGATGGGAGAAGAAGGATCGGGAACCTTAGGAGATCGAGACTAGCTAAGTCTAGACAAATTTATTTCTTCTAGGGAACAAATTTTTTTTAACCATATTTTCTCTCCTCTTTCTCTACTACCCATCCGTATTCCTTTGAAATATGCAGATGGATTTGGAACGCTTCGTTTCACGTCTTCAACGCGCTATAGTTTCTACCCATTGAGAAACATATATATCACGACTGAGCATATCCAGATACCGTGCTATCCACTTCCTGTAACAAATTTTTGATAACTGTCCACTGACGTCAGCAGCGAACAGGGTGTGGTACTGGAGTGAGGAAAAATAAGGGGAGAAGTAAAATATAACAAGCCGTGAAACGGAGAGTGCATCGAAAACGATGAGGGAGACGAGAGAGACTTGGTTCGCCGTTGCTAGGATACACGTTTCTATTAGGATCAGGGGTCGCTGCACGTGGAAGGGCATCGGGATGGGCTACAGGTTCGTAGTCGAAAATACCGTTCGCCTATGAGAAATCGAAAGATTTGAATAAAACGTAAAGAAGGAGCAAGCTTTTTGAAAAAATGAATTATCACGGCAATAATCATGAAGCATTGATCGCGTTACGTAATATCTTAAAGGAACGATCGTGCCAGCCAAACTCGCGTGGTGTGATATTAAATTTTATTTTAACGCAATATCGCAAGTTCGTTCGAGTTCTATCAAAATAACTTTTTACGTCTTACAATTATTCTTGTGATTAATTATATTACATGCTTTACTGTATATCTCATATGCTTCGCTTGGATTCTCCAAAAGTGTGGGGTTTGCAGAAACGACGATGCGGCACTGGATGCAGGGTGTCGTTATGGGCTGAGTGAAGTTTCCTGCTGGAAGTTCTCCCCTGTTTATCGGGACGCCATTTTGAGACTGTCGGGGTTACAAGAGTCTAAGGACACGGAAGGGAGATCTTGCCCCGAGCGAGAAAGACGGGCAAAAGATGTTGCTGGAATATTATTCTTCCGTGTGAAGCAAAAAGGTTCAGTTCAGCTCCGCCCAGCGCCATAACGAAATCCTCTTTCTGTCATAGTCACGCAATCCTCCAGGTATAGACTAAGGCGCTTCTTATATATATATAACCTAAGCCTAAGCAGATTCTGGAATTTTAAGGGTCTCCTTTTATAACTGAAATCGAATTTTGCCAGTTGCCGAATCCGTTGCTTCATTTATTTAACGTTTAACGCCGAAAGAACTCCTCCGAACTGGAAACGCTGAACGGCCAAGTGTATTTTCTTTTTTTTCAATTCAGCCGTCAAATAATTAATAAAACCGCAATGATAATCGTAATCTGTTTTACGTCGATGCAGTAACGACTCAACGCGTAAACATTCGAAACACGCAGAGCGATTTAGTTCTATTATCGAGGACATTAACATCGAGAGACATTAAGACGTCCTTAGAGTCGATTGACCTCTGACAAAATCATTTCCCTGGTATAACAGTAATCTAATTCTTAATTACAATTTTACTTTAAGTTATCGTAAATATACTATATGTATTGATATACGTATCCCACGTCATTCCGTGCGGTCGGACTTTCCGAATGCGAAGGCGTAAAACGTGGACGAGTGATGCAATTTTAATTGTCATAGTAACCTTCGTATCAGCCGGAAGTCCCGACTTACAAGAATATCTCGATTTTTTTTTTCTTACGTTTTATATCTCGTGACGTACTTTCACTTGTATGCAACATTCGTATTCAGCCGACGCGTACGAAATAGGATTACAGATGCAAACAGGGTTTTTTGTATATTTTTTATTTTTCGTAATGATTCAATATGGCGACTTCGTTAGTCGAGTCTCGCGTCATATTCATTCCCACAATGTGTATATATACGTTTTGTATGTTAATAAAAACTGTATATTTGCTTACGAAAGAAAATATTGTACTGATATAGTTTCAGCAGGGAAAGCCAAAATCTACTGCAGTCACTAGTTATTGGTCACTGAATTTACACATGTCAGCTGATTGTGTGGAAGTATCGTTACGTTCATATAATTCCAGGTGGTATTGGTTTGTCGTGAAAAATTAGATGCAGCTTATGGGAAATCGATGGGAGACAGAAATATTTATTTATCCCTGAGATAAATGTTATTAATGAGTCAGCTGTGTTCAGTGTGACTCTAAATGCCTTGTTCACACTGTATACATACACCCACAGAAATAGACTTCCCTATGCAAATAAGAAATTGATTAAAGAGACTTTCATTGGAGTATAAGCAGAGATGGAAATCCTGTGGGGATGCTGTGACACAAAAATAACCAGACGTGCGAGACGTTTCCGTCTTTTTTGGAAGTGGAAAGAAAATGGAAATACCGAAAATGTAGTATAGAAGTCGACTGCTCTATATTTTCTTATCTTTCTCTTTTGTTTGTGAAATACGGAAATATTAAAATAAATTTAGGAAAACAAGTGGATTACACTTTGGTAGCGTTAATTGCCTGAAAATTTTACTAAAAGTAACTATACCTAAGCGAAAATAATTTGGCACTTGTTTTTATTTAAATTTCCATCGAACATATATTTTGAGGTAATGGCAGCCGTTGAATATTCATAGAACGACATTTTCTTTTTATCTTTGTTTCATAAGGCGATGGAAAATACTGTTTGTTTTTCTTTTGAAAATCGACCCATTGCACTATGTATTTCTGTGGAGAATTTTGTCGAGGTTTTTCACAATTTTTTTCTACAGCATTGACAACAGCATCGGAATATTTTATTTGGCAAGTTATCACGAAATGGAATTGCGGGTGTTAATTATATGTCTGTAACATTGCTCAAACTACCTCAATCTTAAATTGGCTCTTATTTATTTTGCCAGAATATAAAATTATTGTTCGCGAATCAAGTGAGGATAACCTTGTTTACTTGCGATTTCCTTTGAAAAACATTAATACCACGATTGTAATTAATAGAGATTCTTTACATCGAGATAACACCAACCGAATAAAGTTATTCCTAGAGAGACTTTAAACTCTATTGTATCTATATACCAAATAAGAAATCACGTGGTTTTTCTTAAGTAAAATTTCAAAGATTTTCTATCAAAGACGAACTGCTAAGAATATCACGATAATCATCCTTAAGTTTTCCTCGAAGCTGTCTATAGATATACAAGCCATAAAATACTGATAAGGTTAACGAGCCTCCGTATATTGGCCATATGTGATACCTATTCACCATGACCTTTACCAATTTCCGTTACTCGTATGCGATCGATGACCCATGCATTATTTCGATCACTGATTAACATCGATATCAATCAATCTTATGACTCAGCACGCTTTTGGCAATTTCGATCATTATATTGTTAATAATCCATAATAATTTTGCGGTACCTACGTTACGTTATCGATACCCGCCATCTTAATCTCATGGTCAATATGCGTAAGAGAGCATGAGAGAAATGCGTATGCAATTAACCCTAATTTAAAACACTGAGATCACAGTGACCCCGTTAATCTGTAGCTTAGGGTTCACTGTCCGAAATTATCTTATAGTCCCTTACCAATCGGAATTATCAAGCTGACAGAGTTAACCTGTCAAAAAATTGGCCGACATACGCAGCGACATGTCATTTAAACTTTTTTCCCTCTTATCAAATCAACATAAAAAATAATTTTACCCCAAAAAATGTGTTTTTCAAAAATCATTCCAGGATAAGATCAATAACAGCACACTGAATATTCGTACCCACGAAGTCTTGATCGTTAATGATTTCCAAGCTTGACTTTCGCACCTTCGGGAAGCCCATAGGTGTATTTCTTTTACGAAATTCAGTGTCGTCTCTTGTTGAGCAACGTAAAGGAATAATTTCAGGAATTGACATCATCATGGGAAAATGTATTTTAATTTTATCAATGCTCAAAAGAAGTATCCTTATTCGTTCCAAGAAAAGAAGCAGCTTCCTCTAAAAGATCCTTATTCAAGCTGACCCAATCGCGTCTCATTTCCGTAACAGATAAATTGAAGAAAAAAAAACTAGCCATGAGGCACGGTACCAAAATAGTAATCCAATTCACATATTATTTTTCCAACTAATCAAAATGTATATTGGCATACTGGACATATTCCTTGGGATAAATTTAATCCGAAGGTTGCACACAAGCATCTTACGCGTTAAGCAACCCCGACTACGTCTAAGGTTTATTCCCTGGTAATTAATTAAATACTAATTAATTATTAAACGCGATTCTATTTAAAAAGAAATGGACGAATTTTTTCAACGTAAACCAGTTGCCTCTTATTAATCGCAAATATACTCCTTGCAATCAATACACAGTGGTTATCAGTTACGAAATGGTACTTTACCGGGAACTTACCGTGCATGCAATTAACACGTGAAACTAATTGAATATCCATATCGTATGAATGTCACAGTAATTATATATATAATTCAAATTCCACTCAATCAATCTCATATCGAATATCTTACGACAATCGTATCGATCACCTACTAATATGTCTGTCGGTTATCACAAAACAATCACCAGACTTGTTAGTAATTTTCACTTGAAAAATATAATCAATTTGTTAAGCACCGATGCTTTGCGGATAATCAATAAATAATCAGACACAAGTTACTTCAGCCGATACTATCGGTCCGTGAAAAATTAACGATCTCGCAAATCAATCAGCAACGCGTAATAACGTGTGCGTCGAACTATTGGAAAAATTGCGACGACTAGCCTGCAGATTGGTTCACGTGCACATTTTACGCACATCGTTTATAATTAGCGAAACTGCGCCTCTGGTGTCTCTGCGTCATGAAAAGGCAAAACAGAAACTGCTACGTTCGCCTCGTCCGTTGGGTGCATCAACGTTTACACTGAGAGGCCATTGCACTTCTGGATGCATCCTTCGACCGAGATGAAATTTTCTTCTTGGTAGCCACTGATGCAATTACCTCTGCCTGCCGTAAAGGTGGATGCACACGGGTACGCGTCTACGTCAAAGTTGGCTTGCGCGCCAATACGTAACAGGGACGTAAGAGTTTCGAGACTTTTCTTATTCAAATGTATATATTGATCGTCATTGGCCACAACTATAAGGTTGGACAATATAAATCCTTTGTTGATATATTTAAACAGAAATTTGGACACTGTCATTTAAGTATTGCGTATTCTGATGAAATGCCTTCTTTTTTCCTCTTATAGTTTTTCCTGGGCTTCTGACGAGTGACGTCATACTTTACGTATACTTGCGCGCCTCGATATAAACACTGTGTACGGGTATACGTAATACGACGTAGTGACGTATATACAGGGATACAGTGTATAGGAATATTCTTGTGCACAGTATGACGCCATCTGTTTTTTTTTAAATAGACTCAGCCTTTTATTATTATACCACTAGACGCTTTTCCGGGTTGTCAATTTTAGGCCTAACTTCGGATGATTAATTTTGGCCTTTTCTATTGGCACGAAGGATGCAGAAGCTGGTTCATTTACTTATATGCTGGGCAGCATACTCGGTTCTTTATTTGTTGTTGCTCATCGAAAATATTTTTAACCTAGAGCAGTGATATCATTACGTGTCTTTTGAACGTGCGGAAATTTACACTTTTGCCTAATCACTGCCTCGGGCGAGTGGTTAGAGTTTTGGTGAAAAAAAAACCCCCAAAAAATTGTTTAATCATTCTCAGCTACGAAACGTCACTTTCTTAATGCTACGTAGCTGGGAACCTTGATTGAAAATTCCATAGAGAAAACACCTGGATAAATAATTGTAAATATGCTGTGCCTGTGATCATATGTATTTTGACAATTCTAAATGACATAGAAATCACTATCGAACCCGTCTTCGTAGCGGAAATTTATTTAATTCGACAAATTACGTTGCTCGTTAAAATTACGCAGTTTATAATTGAACAGTACGACGTTCACGTGAACAGCGAATGACTTTTTGCCTGATCACTGGAAATTCACACGGAAGTCTCGTCAGCGACCGCTGCCGGTTAGTCGCGATAAGCGAAATTGGCGCGCAATTCAAACCTCTCGAAACTTTCTACGAGGAAAAATGAAGCAGAAATTAATATCACGTAAGCGAATCATCATGGATTTTGTATCCTCGCGAAATCCAAATAAATAAAGTTATACGTCGTATCGGTGAAATAAAAAAATTTTTCCAAAAATTTCCATCAGTCTCGTAACAATAGAAAACGTCAAGACTACCGGGTGAGTCTTCGGTATTAGACAAGCGTACAGTCTCGCTGTACTTGCATACGGACATACGCAATCCTTTGTATCACTGGTGAGCCGATGATCTCACGTAAAAAATCAACAAGGATCCACGTATCGTTGATAAGGAAAAAGATGGCGACCATAAAGTCTCGAACGAGACCAACCGAAGAAAATATTTAGCAACTTGACGGTATTGCGTCCGCGATATGAAGACATGGTTAAAACTTTCCTAGCCCACCACTATCTCGTCCGCCATTCACCTCAGTGTGTTCTATCTAGGACACGGACGCCTGAATCACGATACGATGTCAAGAGTAAACGGTTCTTTACTGTAGAGGGGAAAAAAGAGGTGCGGGAGATTGGGGAGATTCCGACAAGTTTAACGTGAGAGTTTAGGTTCCTCCTATGGTATACGTATACGCACGTACATACACATAAGTGGCATAGTACAGCGTGGAATATTATGGCGAACGTTAAAACCAGGAGCTCGCACTTTTCGTAGGAGTAATGATTCGGCCTAGTAAGAGAAAGAACGGTACATAAGTATATGTACTTGCGCGTTCCAACCTCTCATTGGTGAGAGTCAGCATCCAATTGCGGAGGAACACGTTTCAGGTTACCTACTCTTTTCACGCTTCGCACGCGTGACACAAGATCTTGGAGCTTGAATATTAGCCGCCATACTCCTTTGTTAGTCATCTTGATCATCAATCTTCTCGATATTTAACATCCTGATGAGAAAGAGAAATCCCCTTTGATGCGTGGACGGCGAATTTCTTAAGAATAAATATTTGATAAATATATATATATATATATATATATTGGCAGAATGGGTAAAGTTCTGAGAATGCAAATTTCAAGTACGTATAATATTGACTGATTGTGCATAAAAATAAATTTGTTTGCAAAAGACTCATCGATCTTTTGTTCTTAAGTCGTGACAAGATGTAGGAAATTTTTAAAAATTTATTAAACGTTTACTAACTTCGCATCTTTGGACGATTGTGAAAGCAAAAAAATCGAAAGTGTTCAAATTGTCCTTAGGATACTGAACGATCAGCTATTTGATGTATTTTGTATATCCGTGTAGCTCGAAGTCTTTGTATTGAGAGAGAAGAGTTACATGCATTGTCAACTATTTAACCAAGGTTACGGCTTTTCATTCCTACCATTATTGCCTGCCTCTCTCTGACTTCGCTTCGTTCGATCACTTTGTTCCTGGTGAACGTCTGTCGACCAACACGTTATGGTCCGACGAGACAGTCTCGTTTCTGTATATTATGAGGTAAAGTACTTACTATCACTTTTGTCTCTTTGCAGATCCTCCCGTGGATAGCGTGTACATGATATGTGGAGTCTTGATTGCTATGGTCCTGGTTGGCGTGATAATAGTACTGCTAGCTGTTACCATCAGGTGAGACATTGTCTTAAAATTTCATGGACGTATCGTTTTTTCACCTGACATTAGTCATTTGCAACACTTTATTTCTCAATGATTTTCAATTTTTCTTTGTTTCCCAACAATGTTAATTCGTCATACGTGAGATAACGTTTAAATCAATTTTTTTTTCATACATTATAACACAGTATCGTTGTACGGATTATGTATTCCATGAGTTTTTAATATTATTTCATTGAATTAATCGTCACGCAAATATCGATTTTTTCGGTGCTGAAAATATTCAATGACAGTTCTGTCATTGAGTCGACGAAAAAATACTTAATTTCTATTCGTCATTGATTTAGTCTTACCTTGGATTACGCGTTAGAATTTACTGGAAAATCTGTTTCTACGCTGTGTTCGGTAACAAATATTGAGTGATAACAAAATTTTCATTTTTATTAAAATTATACACGTTTTTGAATATTGATTTTTTACGTGACCCAGCCTTATCGTTTCGAAAGGCACCAATATAGATATAGTACATAAAGAATTTTCGCGTTCTCTTGGAATCTGCAAGTTGCCAATCTCTATTTTTCCATTGGCAGAATAGTAATCGAGCCTAGAGTGACATCACGTGTTTTTCGTCAGTTAAATTCCATATCTTTGTGTTCCATCTCTGTAAAAAAATTTTAACAATCCCGCAGACCATGATTACCTACAATTAGCTTTGTAAAATTCCATTGAACAATCATCCCCCGTAACTGGGATACAGTAAATTGCTCATCTCATTATCACACATACTTGTAACTAATGTCACTTGATTATGTAAAAAAAGTTACAGCTTCGTGAGCAAACGCCTGATGTTTTTTGTTTTTCCTTCTCGACGTCGTCAATGGTTACTGCAAAGCAACATGTAATACAAATTGACGTCAATTGGCACATGGTGGTTCCCTGATAATTGATAAGCCAAGTCGCACAGTTGCATACAATAAACAAGCGATCGACCATCCCCATTAGCTTTATCGGAAATGATAGAAGCGATTTCATAATTAGGCAGCTGACTCTAGCTCGTTCAAATAAAACTAGATAAGAGATCGTTGATTATAAACCAAAAGTGTTTTCCCTGTTAATTTTCGAGGTGTACGATAATAATAATATTAAATGCGCAATATCATATAATCCGAACTGTTGCACTTATTTCGGGAACAGTCAATGCGCTATGACGTATTGACGAAATGTTCCGTTCAATTAAGGACAACTGTCGTCTGATAGTCTAGATACAAATTGTCAATTAGCACATATCTGCAAGTTGCACAACGTTGAGTCACTTGTAGTCCGAAGACGATGTCGCCGCGGGAGTCGCGGAGAAGTACCGATCAGTTTGGCACTAAGGTTAAATAAATATTGTACGGTTTCGCAGCCAACTTCGTGGTTAGCGCATGTCGAATTTGAGCGAATGATGTTTTTATGGTCTGCAAAAAAATGGCGGTGAATGAGGTGTCATTAAAACTTAAAGGGTGTTGAATTGACTTTTTTTTCCCTAGCGACTGTAGGAAATTTTTAAATAATTTTTTTGCGAAGCACTGCGCAGCCTTGCACGTGCTCTAAATTTGATGGAAATAAATATTTTACGACGAGACGCACTTGTATGGGCAGACTTGCTAAACGACGCGAGTTAATGCTAAATGTTCGATTATCAGGCAGATAAAATATTTGAAGAAAATTTTAAACTTTGGTGAATTCAATATTGAGTATTAGCTTTTGGGTAAGCGAGCGAATGTGGAATATTTTGAACGTTGCGACTGCTTGAATTTTTACTCTATAAGCTCTGCACTCACGTGCTGTTTCGCGTGATTCAAGTGCGATTATCTAATATCACCGAATAAGGTGATTATATTTCATACGCAGAAAAGTCTGAAATTCTATTTAATTATTATACTAATAATTTAACAGTATAATAATTTTTGTTTAAACGACACGTCGTTCCACCTTGTCGGAAGTCTCTGGAACCTCGCTCTTATCCGTATAACGATTACGAAAACAATTTGAATTTATTTCGAAAAATTGTTAGTTTTCAAAGGCCACCGAAAATAATTAAAGAATTACATTTTCCGTTCCATTATTTTCGAACGCGATTCATATCGTTACGCCGTAGCCGTGATAATTCATAAACCGTAAACACGCGAAATCCCAAAGTTCCCATTGTTATTTTTTCAAAGACTAGAAAACCGTCACGCGAATGAAACGTGATCGTCCGGCACTATAAATTAGCGTCAATGACATAATTGGCAATACGTCATTTAACGAGAGCTCAGCTAGAAACACGACTCAAAAAATTGCAGGTAGTTGATTATACAGGATTATCCATTTCACGATAGTCCGCTAAAATCTTATTCAAATCTTTGAAACGTTAAATTTCCTATAGAATTATTTCCGATCGTCGCCTAATGACCCAGGCTCAAAATTTCCGCGAAGATCCTTCGATTTCCAATTTCTTCCCGCTTACGTTTACTTCGCGGACACGTGCTGGGATCTGTGGAAAACATTGAGTCAGCTTTTCTGCCAGATTGTAACGTAACGCGTGCTACTCGTTCACTTATCGTGGATACGTTAACCGCTTCGGGAAACAGGTATTGCACTACCAATGAAAATTATCATACGTACCGTAGCGAATCACAGGGACTTTATCCAAAAGATAAACTTCAATATCCAAACAGTGCTCGATGCAATTGGTATTTTTGTTTTCGTGAACTTTCGACCGAAAACACTATATATATAATTAGGTAAGATTAAAAAATTGATACTAGAACTTTGCAAATAATGTTTTTCTCGCGAATAAAGCACAGACGTTTCGCGAAAATCGATTTGTTTATAAACGCCCGCGTGTCTCATGCACCAATGAAATTAAACTGTGTGCGAAATGCTGCATAAATTTGCATCGCAAGACCAAGCGGGGAACGACAGAACCGCGAAAAGTGCCGTCGCACGATGCAATTGGTATCATTATCTGTCGTTACCTTTGTAGCGGTGACGTTGAAACTTAATGAAATTTCATATCGGACAACGTATTAATTAGAGGAGAGCAAGCAAACGCGTTAATCTGAGATTTGCAATGTGCGAACTTTCGTGTTTACCAGCCAGGCTATGTTGACGACGTATCTCCTTTTGTTTACGGCTACTTGCGTAGATCGTTAAATTATGATGTATAACGAAATAACGCGGTTAGGACGTATCGTGGAAAAATTTTGTCCGCTGGCTGGACGATACGGTCAGCAATGTTTATGCAATATTAATTTAGCTGGCTTAATTCGTACAGCGTAAAGTCAAACGAATCTTGGACACATTCGATTCAATTTCAGAAGAGCGTTTCCGCGTAACGAAATTTTCCAAATGTCCAACAAAAGTGCATGACTGCGACAGAAGCGATAAAAAAAATAATCCAGGCAGAGAAGCGCAATCCTGGAAAATTTTCTGATGCTCGCTCGAGAATAGATACTAGAAATAATAATAACGAGTTTCAATAAAAGTTTCACTGGCGAATTGTCTCGGAGTAAATTTGTGTCGAGTCATAGAGCCACGGACAGAACGAATTTATAAATAGAGTCTGAAAAGTTAACGCGCATTTATACTTTTACCTCTTCGCGTCTTCGTTTGAAGTTTCCCGCGGCGGCATCTGCTTCGAGCAATTCTCGTGCAATCGAGAGAAATTCACGAAGCCAAGAAAAGAATTGCTAATTTTCTCTTTACCACGCAGATAATAAAGTTTACGAAGAAACGAAAGAAATCATTCAATCGTCGCAATAGCTTCGTCTAACCGTTACATGTGAACTCCCTTAATTCGCTCCCACGACGTTTCCTTCTATTCCTAGAATTTATCGTTACACGCGGACGAGACCCAATCGGCTGAATGTTAAAAACGTCACGTTACCAGTTCCGTGTGTGTTTTTGTATTTAAAGAATTCGAAAGTACCAAATTGACTTTTCTCCTGAAAATTAACAAACTGGAATATTCTCATAGGCATAGGAAAGTATTGACAAAAAATTGGCAACAGCCTTCGAGCACATTTCACGTGTCCAATTTTCATTGACGCCATGGAATAACCAATTCACGACGGTGTTAATTCCCCTCGCGAATTACTACAGTCGCCATACGTCGTACGAAAAAGTTTTGCCTGGTACTCAAGCATATAGAGGCAAATTGATGTTTACACGTTGTAAATAAGCCACGAGTCTTACGGATCTTGACTTCCAGTTGATACCGGTTACAATCCTTTGTCTTTGTTACTGCTCAAACACATCTGGCAGTTGACTCAAGTCCAAAGTGACTGGTACAGGTTTGGTATAGGCATTAGCTATCACTCTACAGTCTACAGTAACTATGTATAAGACTTGATACGATTCGCATGCAAGCGACGTCGACAGATTAGAAACCCATAATACGTACAGTAATAGAATCGAGTGCGAATCCTCTAGAGAGATTCATCAGCTGTCTATAGACTTTATAATATCTAATAAAACGTTCTAAGAAAGATTATCGATAACGCGAACTCTACTTGTACAACTATAAATAAATATTGCAACAGCGAATGAATCTAATAATAAATATCTAGTCAGAATCTGGTTTCTTTTCTGAGCATTTTTTTTCACTCTTCCTCTTAATCAATTATCATAACGATAATTTATTCCGGTCCGACGGGTCTCTCGCAAGACTCTTTACCTGGAACTATTTTCCTTTACACTCCGGTAGGATATTCGCAAGTCGCCGCGGTGTCTAAATTCGTCGAAATAGACGATGAAACTTTTAAATACGCACTGCTCGCTAAGATACACAAAGTTTCAAGTCGTATAGACGTTGCCAAACCCCAACAGACGCTATCGGGGACGTCAACGCGACGTTGTGAAATTTAATCGTCTTGGGATGTCCACTATTCAGCTCCCACGTTTCACTGAGATTTTATATCTGACGTTTGTTGATTTAAAACTTTATTCGTTATGGTTTTTGGGCAAGGATATAGTACCTACTGTTTTATTAGGATTCCCTGCTCTTTATTTTTCCTGTAAACGATTACTTATTACCTGCAGAACGAATGTACACAGTTATTCGAGTAACGGACCACATTGCTTGATTACTTCGAAAACTTTGGAAAAACCCAGTTTTCAGGTATCAGGAAATTCCATTTGCACGAAATCGTTTTGTTTCTTTTTTTCAACGTGGAGGTCCTTTTATAACTTCGATTAATGAACAATAGCAGTTTCTATAGTTAATTGTTTAGATAATTACGCTCTGGACAACACAAACTCTAACAAATTAGGTGGAACTGGAGTCATAGGGAATGAAACATTGAAGAAGGGGTAATTCCACGTACAATATACATATATATACGTGATCGCGTAGAACCACAAGGAACTAAAATAGACAGCCATTAGCTATTGTAAGTTATTGTCGAGGATACGGATTACGTTTATGTCTACGATCGTGTATATTTAACAATAATCATTTTTGATTCCTATGACATTAAATATAGGACCTGACTTTGGATAATTTTGACGTGGGGAATCCCAGTCGATCTATAAGATAACTAATGAAATATTCGATAAAAGACGATTAGTCAGAGTTCACTTTTAGCAACATTATTTGTATCATTGCTTGATTTTCAGTGATATGAATTTTTAAGTGGTTCCATTTCAATACTTGGGTATATGATATAGATTGTGTAGAGATTAAATATATATATTCCGATGACAATGGTTTCCCTAGAGTCCTGAGAAAATAAATTATGGAGGAAAGAGATTAGGCAGACAAGAATTCACTACGCGTAGTAATGATGACTTATCATGATACGCGTCCGGTCGTTACACGTCTCACAGATATAATTTAAGTGCATGCAACTATATATTATTCGTTCATTAGCGAAATTACATTCTAATTGACATGTAACGTAGCAAAAACTATATACATGATATCGTAGAAGAATACCCGTATCGATAGCGTGACATAAAAAATTTATTGAATTACAACCTGGCATTTTTTAGTAATGGACATACGACGGAATGTCATTATCACGAGGTGAGAAATAGATGTCATTGATAAGTTTATCGTCTGGTAGCCTTTTACACTCTGAAGAATATAGTTCAGCATATTTCGAAGTGCTTCAGTCAGACAATACCGGCCATGCCGAACAATGAACCCGCGGCTTTAAGTTCACCGTGAACTTTCCAAGTAACATAGACTCGTTATTACATACGGACCTTGAAGCAGCATAGTAGTGGGAATCGAGTATAGCTGCGCCGAAGTTGTGTGGAACGGTGTCGATTTTTTTTTAATAAGATGAAAATGACCAATCAGCATAATACAGCAGTAGGCACTATTAATGACATAGTCTTTCCATAAGACTCGGCGTTAGTATTAGATGGCAGCTGGTCTCGTAACTATAATGTCGACAGATAGAGTCAAAGAAATATTCTCCATCCTTAGATTACGTTATTTGAGGATACTGACAGTTGCCAGAAAGTTTAAAACCGACAGTGGTTGGCGTCCGTCTAGATCGAGATCCGGCAGCAGTCTGATGAAAAACTTTTGACCGTTCAAATCCGAGGCAACGCCGCTCCGATTGGTCCCCGCTGGCAGGCGGTGGCCAATCACATGGCGCTGAGTTGTGACGTCACTCTACCGTATAAAAGCGAGCTGCCCGTCACCAGTCAGCTCAGACCTCACACTGGCTTTGAGATGAGCGTGGCAAGACTGTCTTCTTACGAGTCTATAGCTCGCCCCAAAGCGAAAAGTTAAATGAAATTTCTCATTAAACAAATCACGAAGACCAAGGATATATAAAACTAGTCAAAAAGATAATTCAAGTGTATATTTTAAACTAAAAGTGTTTTTCGCGTATCGCGTCAAACCTGTACAAAGTGTAAATAAGATATTTATTTATTTAAGAAGCGTCGTCTGCTAACGTTGCCAACTGAAAGATATCGAAGGCGTTCAGTGCTCGTTCGTACGAAATAACAATCGAAAGGGACATAAATAAGAAAGAATTTCGTATCGTGTGACAGAGTTATCACTGCTAGCGCGACTGAACTCCAGTGACCCCTTCGTTTATTGGTTAAAAACGTTATATACGAGGAAACCACCATGGGGCCCAAGGCTTGATTCGTTGTAGAACCGAGGACTAGTGCAAGACATACCAATTGATTGGACTTTCTCAGAGCTCGGCTCATTGTCATTTGGGTTCAGGCCCATTGTATTGGTTCTTATTTTTTTTTAAACGTCGAATTCTCGATTCGCTCGAGAGTTCACCATAACGGCCTGAAAATTCCTTCCAACGCCGCGAAGAAGCTCACGAAGCTGTACCTGAAGTATAAGATGGTCGGGAGCAACGGGACCATGATTGCGATCCGACTTGTCCGCAGCAAATTGCGGAAGAGGGAGGATCACTCAAATTCCGTACATCCTGAACCGCCGGTCGTGCAAACCGCCACTCCGATCTCTGCCATTGTCACGCCGTCTGCACCTTCGATCACACCACAAAGCGAAGGACCCTGCACTACGGATTTGGGCAGCAGTACGGAATCGGAGCTTACTTACACGACCACTACAGGACAGTTCATTTGGCAATTTCCACCGCCTTATCCACCACCGCACACGCCGCCGCCACAGTACACGCTGTACAACAACGACCAGGTAAATATCCATTCCTTACCTCGTAACGAAAAAAATATCGACCTTCATATAAAGCTTCCATCAATTTCTACGACGAACACGTTCCACTTTTTCGTATCCGTTAGTAATAATCGTGCGACGCCGAAATCTTTTCTAACGAGCTCCTTGCAAAATTCGCCACCGTCACTTCGTGACACAGACTATCGAAAGAGAGAGTGGCTCGCAAAAAGCGTTGCGAGACACGTTTCGCAAGTCAAACTTGTAGAGGGTTCGAAATCTTGTTAATGTCGAATAACGAATTTTCACCTACTTTTGCACTTAATCGATAAACAAATATAAACACGACTTTTTTGCGCACAAAAAATAATTCCGTGGATACCAAGAGTTTCTTGTCGGATTCCGTTTGTTTTGATTTTGATACTATATTATATCCTCTATCTACCACGGTACCACCTTCTTGTATATTATCATCACTAATACCTGTATCATGCGTTATCTGCTCAGTCACTATCACTGAATCATGTTTTTATTCAGAGGATCCTCCACAGTCACATAACCGTTATAAGTTAGTCTCTGTGCGTAAAGCTGATATCATTTCCTAGTAAAGATTAGTTCCTGTTCAAGATAACAGAGCGCCGCCCTAGTCGAGCCACCATTTAAGCTTCTGTACAATTTCAAACAGTCTCTGTTAACGTGCACGTTTAACAATATCTTGTGCACGATTGCCACTGGATAGAATTGATTCGTTAAACAAAGTGCTGTGGCACTTAAGGACAAGCGCTTGAATGATCAATTAATTTTGCGCCGCGAATAAAGTATGGCGCTATCGTACGTTTAGGGACAAGACACTGGCGCTCGAAGCAAACGTTTTTCCCGAAGGCCGTGAAAAATTTCGAAAAAATGTATCCAAGAATGTTATTGTAAAGTTCTTGACTAGACTTCACTCGAATATCAAGTAGTCTTTTCGCCAAGGATATTACACGTGAAATTAGTCACAGCCGTAACGGGTCTCTGAAATATCAATAGCAAGCAGCCAACTTCACTACTGAAATCGTTACGTAACGTCAATTAAACAGTATTAACAAACGAACAGCTAGAAAGCGCCAGTCTGAGGTAAACAGAGACTTCTCTCGCCGTTATACCTATAAATTTGTACGGTCAAGTATCTTCAGGTAGGCCATCATTGTCTCGTGGCTCCTACGAAGAGTCTAGTAAAGGAAAAATGTCTGTCCCGATTGAAATAGGTGTCGAGTAGGAATAGTAGGGAGGCTACTTTTGCGCTAGGTTACTTCAGCCCGCCTCTAAATTTAGTGTGGGTGGGCGGTAGCAATCCGATCGGCCATTTGCCAGGTTTTCTCAACAGGGAGCAGCAGCTAGGGTAGTACGAGACCCAGACAAACCGCAGCTGTCCCCGAGCCGACGAAATAACGTTAGGTGTCGAGACGGCTCTGGGTGTTCGGTTGCCAGTTTCGCCGAATCGTTAAGGAGCGCTCCCATGTAACTGCATTCCAGTTGGCCCCTAGCTTCTTTTTACTATAGGTAGTTTACAGGCGCTAGACTATAGGCGATAACATGTATTGTAGACTGACGCAACAGGAACGATTTCGTAAGGGGCTGTCTTGCTGTAAGTAGTACTGCATGAAATTTCCTTACTCATAGCTTCTGTCTTGAAAACAAAAAGAACATGGAGAATGACAAGGCTGAGATGGATATATATATATATATATATATCGCTATCTTCGTTTCTCCTTCGCAAGAACCGGTCGCGTATGGTTTTGGCAATAGGAGGATGTTCCTGATGATGGTGCTGGCATATAAAATGAGAATTGAGTCTAGATCGTCCTCGAAATAATCGTTATAGTAATTAATGGCGGTTATGCTCTTGGAACGTTAAGAGGAGCATCGGGGTCGACGGCTCTGGTTCAATGACCAAAATAAAACGCTGGCGCATTATCGATCATGAAACGACGCGTGTACGGGACGCCATACTTGTTCTCTTGGCGTTTGTGGCAAGGCCTCTAATAGGCTGACTGGATTGTACCCTACACTCGTCCCTCTCACGCACGGGCCACGCTGTGAACGTGGGTAATACTACAGCCAGGCGCCATGGATAAATATTTCACAGCTGGTGGAACGGGAATTGGAGTGAGGGGGGGGGGGCGATATCTAGGGAGGGGTATATGCAAATTTTGTTAACTTACATATTTAGAAACGACTGTTCGTAGTAGAAACCGATGATGGTGTAAGGCGAAAATGTCAGTAAGGAGAGAGTAGTCTTTCCTTTCCCTGATGCCTCAGGCCTGATGTCAAAATTTAAGAGACTAATGCTTAATTTATTTACTCGATGTTTTATTAATGTAGGACATTTTTTTCTTCTGTGTTCTAGGACACTCTTGTACATGGATTATCGTCGGACAGGCCAGGATTTGCGAAGGGCTTCCGAAAGAACTTGGGGGGACGCTGGCGTCGCTTGGTCAAGAGGAAGCCGGAAACAGAGACATGTGCCATTCCTCCTGAACTCAAGGATCAGCTGAAGACCATCTACGTCTATTGACCCTGACAAGGCTATCCACGGCCTTCTCTATAAACCTTCCACTCAGTAATCAATGCTTTCCCATACCGTAAGATAGTTATCGTCTACCGATCTGCGAAGAAGAGAAGAACGATCGAAGAGGATGCAGCAGAGAGAAGAAAGAAAGTCAAGGGAATGGAAAAATAGAATAAGAGGCTGGGAAAGTTTCAGCATGAAAGATCGGCAGGGAGGGGAGATATGCTTGTAAATGGAAAGCGTACTGTATGTACAGTTCGGTTGAAAATTCGAAAAGGTTCTTGACAAACCAAAGTCGTGACAGTGGAAAGGGGCATGAAGCCCCCAGTTCAGCACATATCAGGAGAGTGCCTAAAAATGTTCGAGGCCGTAAGTGAAGTGCCACCTTGGTGGTCGGATGTGTCTTTGGCACAAGCTCTTGTTATCCGATCACTAATTTTAGCGTCCACTTGTGGTCCTTGAAAGGCGCGCATTACAACCGACCATCCTGGAAAGCGTCGCATTGTACGATCAGCGCCATCGGCCGATTAAATGACGACCCAAGTGCCTTTTCGACAAAAGAAGCTCGCCGTATGGATAGTGCCGTAGCCGTTTGTTATTCACACCGAAAACGGTATCAAGGCTAGAAGTGATAACTTCGATTGGGAAGGACGATCGCGTAAGAAGAACTTCATGAGACTGAAAAAGTAAAGAGTACGACAAAACGAGTTACCTCGTAGCTTTTGTGTACGTTTTTACACGATTAGAAACTTCAATCACTAGTATTAATGTATACCTGAGTATAACGTTCGACTGCTGCTTAGGCTTTGGCAGTTCTGTCGTATGTAAATAGATGTATAAAGCAATAACGAATACGATGAACCAATTTTTTTTCTTCTTTCTCTTCGTTATACTTTTATTTTCTTCACGTTTCTTATGAGTGAGTGGCCAACGTTTTCCCTTCTCTGCAAACCTCGTTCAAAACCTACCCGTAAACGGTCCAACAATAATTTTCGAAGAGACTTGTCCTTTCTGTACGTTTCGCTCATTGTCCAAACAAACTGTTGGTAGGTCGAGCCTAAGCTAATGCTTAGACTCGTCTCTCGCCAGTGCGATATAATAATATGTAAAAGCCGTAGCATTTCGTAGTAATTTGTAACATAGGCCAATTTAAGATTATTAACGTTACGACGGCTCATATTGAGCCCATACTACGTGCTAACATAGTATTTTAGTTGAATCGTTGTATTACACAGTACCGTAGGTAGTCACGATTTAAAAGATCGGATGCGTCGATGCCGATCTATAACGTAATAATTTACTAGGACGGAAAATCATCGTTACTGCGCAACTTTTCTTTTTATCGTTTCCAAGATATCCAACTGTGTTTTACGTTCGCACACGACGAAGATGTTTCTGTTTTAGTTTTTCTTTTGTGCACATATACAATTGATTTTACCTAATTTAAGGCAGTTTCGTGCAGATGAAAAAAAGTTGTAAAAAAATACTGATCGCATGTAGATAGAAAGGATTGCTAATGTTTTCAATAACGTGGACATGGAAAACTGTTAGTTCATTCTTGTAGCCACTATGAATTTGGCCGTGTGGAATTGTCATTCGATTTTGTAAATATAGTGTACTGTAACGTTTATTTAAGTCAACGCAGTTGCATAACGTTAGCACGGAATGAAACTATCAGGAAGAACCAACGATGTGCCTACATATCTACATAGTAAAAGGATTTTTGTAATGGTTATAATAATAATAGTATGGGGCTGCGCTCGCACTACCTAGTCACTTGTTACTATTGTCAAAAATCTAACGTTAGAAAACCTTCTGCGCAGCTTGCTAACTTTTGGAGATATCAGAATACAAGAAATGTCGAATAAAATATTTAAAATGAATTATGCCTGTATACGAACCTTCCCTTTAGGTATATTTTTTCTCCAACTTACACATCATATCTTACGTATAATTATTATAATAATTTTACGAGTAATTTAACGTCATACATTTTTGTTTTTCAAATTCTGCATGAAAGTTTCTACATTAATTCTTTATCGAGCATATTTTGAATTCTCGTATGTTTCTTGTTTCAAATGAAAGTCTCTTGATGTTAACGACAAAATGTATGTAGAACGAAATTATGTATTTCGTAGATGATACATTCCACAGTAGTTATTTTACTTAAATATCTCGTCAAACAAAGCTGATCTATTGAAAATATAAAGGAGATTATAACTATAGAAAATCTAATATTACCGTTAGATATAAAATGAATCCGTTAAATCTTTCTAATGCTTACGCCACTGTATAGTTACAGAGTTATTGGATGGTGTAGAAGGGATGGCGCCATCAGCCAATGCACGTTAAGGTGGGGGTAAGTTCAGTGGCGTAAACATTAGGATTACGAAAGAAAGTTTTTTAAAGTTGATGTTTAGATTTTTGATATTCTTGGCAGGATTGACAATCTGTTATATAAATTTCTAATGTATAAATTTTTAAGTTCACGGATACAATGTAAGTTACCAGAGCATCGTTGATTTTTTTCCATTACCCATTATAAGCGAAACGATCTGGGTCACCTTAGGTTAAGTTTATTTTTCGCTTAGAATAGACACCCGTATGGACTGTCTAAATGTTTAACGTTTCCTCTATATACACTGTTAGATATTTGAACGAAGAAAAGATCATTCGTTTTTTTTCATAATTGCTACATTTTGTAGCTTATAGTCGTTTATACGCATTTCGAAGAAGCATGAGTAGTTCAAGTGCAGAGAAACCTATTGAAGAGGCAATAAGAACGAAATTGCAAGATTTAAATCCATCTCATTTGGATATTTTGAATGAATCTTATATGCATAATGTACCAAAGGGAGCAGAGACACATTTTAAAGTAATTGTTGTATCTGAGAAATTTAATAGCCAATCGCTTATAAAGGTAAAACTTATTTGATTATTTGTCTAACAGGTATGATGGTATTTCTTAATTTATTATAAGATATTTGTATATTTTAGCGTCATCGTATGGTAAATGAATTACTACAGACAGAATTACAAAATGGGGTTCACGCATTATCGATTGTAGTAAGTGTCTGTCTGTTGTAGATATACATCAACTTGTATTAGTTGTTTGATAATACATGCATTTCTTGTTATGTATAAAGGCTAAAACACCAGATCAATGGAAGGATAGCAGCAATGTTATTGAACCTAGTCCTGCTTGCAGAGGTGGTTTTGGAAAATAAATGGGAATCTTATAGCTTCCGAATGTACATATTCCATACAGTTCCAAGGTGTTAGAAATAAATACATCTCCATTATTTATTTCCTTACCTCAATGACTAATATTGTCTTGTTATATACATTTATCAAAAGAGTAAAATAAATTGAACATATTAAATATGCCTAGTTACTTTGCATTGAATTAAATCCAAATTGACTTTAAAGTAATGAAATCAATATGTAATTCAAAACGCGAAACAAAAATATTCTATTAATGTCACAAGGAAAATGTATCTAGTCGTAGCTTTCCCTCATTCTCAGTAAGATACAAAATATCAGCCATTGATTGCTCTGCTATTGATTCTTCAGCCTTATCATGCATCTGTAATTAGAAATATTTATATTTATAATGTATATGAAGAACAACATGTGAATCAAAACAATGTGATTGACGATGCTTACTCCTCTGTAAGAACTGTTTGTAGGTGGGCATTTAAAATTTGGACCGAAGTTTACAGAAACTGTCGCACTTTTGTGAATTGAAATCGTGGGGAAATAGGCACCGCTATTGACGTCAATAAATGCCTCACCCTGAGACACTCCATTTTTATAAAATATTATTCTACTGCCCATCAATGGCTTTAAAGCTTTCAGAGCTTCAGGCACTTGATCTTTTTCCTCATAGTACAGATGGCTCTTGAACTTTACAAGAGGCTGCAAACCAAATATAGTTAGAATTTCTGAATACAATTCTAAGTGATACATAATTATGTATATAAACAGTGCTTACTCTATCTTTATATGTATTGGGAATATGTGAAGCATTATGAGTATCGGGTAATGTTATCAGAAATCCTAAGGTATCACCTTCACCGTAACCTGAACTATAATGTTTACCTCTACTTTCATGGAATCTTGTGCCTTTCCTGTTTCAACAATACAATTATATAACCTTATGTAATCGATTATAAAATAATTCACTATCCGTACCTAGATCTCCAAGAATACCCAAATTTATCGTAACCAAGTGGTGCTTGTAGATTAGCATATTCTTGTCCCCACCCTAATCTAGTAGCTGATCCTTCAGGCATTTCCTCAATAGTTGCTTCCCAATACCATGAACCTCTGCTCACGCCTAGCAAATATAATTATATTTATTATCCACGTTTGTTACTATGCCATAAACAATAGATAACATATAATGATGACCTACAATGAGTAGCTCTGACCATACAATATCCTTTTTCTCCAGTAACAGCCAATCTGTCTTCTGAAACTTTCAGTTGTGGAGCACGGTCGTGCAGTGCTAATAAAACAGTGCTAGGGCTTAAAGCTCTGTAAAGCCAACCAGGAATAGGTTTCCCAGCCCAGTCACTACTTTCATCAAATTCCTATATAACAAAGAATAACCCTTGGAGTTGGCTGTCATGTATTGCATTGTTATTAAGTTACTAGTATCGCGAAACTTACCTGTCTGAAAGGTGCGTGGGGGTCAGGTTCTGCAAGGATATATCTGTAACCATCCTTATTAAAGGGATGTTCAAGAGGATAACCGTGTGCAGGTAATTTCGGTGCGGTCATATCTGATCCTCTTCCTTTCTTACCAGGCCCTGTTCCTGCACCTTCTCCAGGAAATTTGCGTTTTGCATTGCGCCCTCGTAGTCCTCCAGTCAGTGGCACTGTTTCATGACAATAGAAGTACATTAAGAATACTCAGGTAAGAACAATTGCATAATCATATTACTGTCTAAACAATAAATTTGCTATTATTCACTGTGCTTCTATCGTTATAAATGGAGGTGAAGTATAATGAGGTTCTTTCTGAAATCTAATGTGCAACTTAAAAGTGGAATAAAAATTAGTAAGATAAATATAATAAGTAAATTGAATAAAAGAATAAATTTGTTTATTAAGGCAAGAAGCATACCTGATTTTAACATCTCTGATTAAGAAGCACAATATGTGATAGCTTAGTGATATGTATTCTAATGATAAGATAACATGTGTAGAAATGTATGGGAGCGGTTTGAATCTGTTAGGCAATTACTATCCAGGAGTATCAGACTTTTTATACAATATGCAATATATAAAGATTCCTAATCATTATCAAAGCTAGCGTGTTTTATTATAAAATATTGGGGCTTTTTGTTTGATTTAAAAAAAATCACTTACCAACGTGTTGTACACCCATTTCAGTTACTTTGAGATGACCACCTTTGATCATTGCTTCATAATTAGGCTTTATTAAGACAAGATCTGGTGTTGTGAGTCCAAATAGCTGGCCATCTGTATTATTTTCATCCATTGTGAAAAGTGTTCCAACGTCTTTGAGCAATGCTCTGTGAATCTATTCATTCATTGCATCAATGAACATTTGCATTATAGATTACAATTAAGGTGTAAGGTTTGTATTACTATCGTTTGTAGTATACATAATAATTTCATGATTTACTCATGCATACAAATTATAAAACTTACAGTTGCATGCCACGACTGTGTTACCCTGCGTGGCATAGTCGTCATACTTTCCCAATGACATTCTATAAACGGTATAATATCTTTGTCCTTATGAAAGAGTGTTCTTTGTTCACTGTCTTTCTGACATATTTGCAATAAATTAGCAATAGCAGTTACACACATTTGTGGAAATGCTGCAATAATGTTATAAGAAATTTTTATATGAGAAAAGATTTGTTTTGAAATTTTAGTAGCATAGTCTCAACACTCACGGGCCTGATTTTTTTTAAAACTTTCTAAACCTGTAGGTGAACAATTTTTACACATAAATATATAATTCATCATAAATGGTACCAGCTTTCCCAATTGGTATCCAATACAAGATTCATGAAACCATCTTGAGCAGCTTGCACAAAGTAATTCTGCAATATTGAGATTCCTTTCTTTTCCACTGTAATGGAACATTCAACATCATGTCATTGATTTGTCGATAAAAGTTTAATTGAATATGTAAGCTATATGGTTACCAATAGCAATTTGCATTTTCATTGTTGTTGTTGCCGCGGCTGTTACTTTTTTCGGCGGACTCGTCTGGTTTTATAGACTTTTGTTTTGTCTTTTCTTCAAGTTTAACTTTTAACTTCTCATCATTGTAAATTGTAGAACAGCCATCCGGCTTATCTGAAATGCTAAAATAAAAAAAAATATATTTAACGTTTCATTAATGTCTTTTCTTTCAGGCAGTATAACCTCCGTGAATAGTCTGTATGGAGCCTAGATAAATAATTTTTTTAAACTCGAAAAGTTACAATAATCATTATTTCTTTTACGAACGAACCACTTCTTTCAACAATTACTTAAAAAATAATGTACCTTTCAAATTTCTGTTCTGACATTGTTGTGTACAATAAACTTCCGCACAACCATCAAGAGTGATCAACAATACTAACATAACATTCCTTTTCCCGCTGTATTGCTTAGAACATTATACATATGTATAGCAGAGGAAGCATCTACCATACAGGCATGAAATAAATTTTAGTGAAGATAATGGTCCGTATTCATAGTCACTCAGATGAGTAGGGAGATGCACAACGCTACGGTTTTAGGCGATACCAAAAGTATGGCGCTAATACGTAGCTGCGAGCCTGGAAGTAGGATTTTGTGATCATCGCCTCCGTCGACAATACGAATCCCGTCGTAGCCGAGCTAAACGTGAACATGAGCGCGTAGCTTGGCGGGCAGAGGTTCTGCGCTACCCACCGCTGGTTCCCAAAGCAACCCTTAGAACGAGAGGGGGACTATAGAACTTCTCAATAAGTATTGAAAGAGTCTATTGTTGAAACATTTTTAAGACATTTTTAAGAAAGTGCAATGCCAACTTGACATCCGTGCAGCATCTCAATTTTTAATAAATATTATTGGGTATTGATATACTTTCCTTACCATCACTCTTCTTCACTGTTTCTTTTTAACAATCTTCCTGTTTTCCCCTTCAACAACATCTTCTCTGTTTACTGCCAGCAAACGCTTCTACTCAATTTTGGAATTCCCTATTCCTTTCTAACAAAAGTTGACAACCAAATTGATATAATCCATTGACGAAGCATCTCGGTAAGACAGATAAGCCCCAAAATTAATCAATTATCTTAGTAAATCGCTGATATATGTCTTACTTTTTATAATGTGTGGAAAGAATGTGTGAACGAACGTTTGATCTCATTTTAAATCATTATTGTTTTTATCGTATGAAGTATGCCTATCTCTATTACATAAGTGATTATGAATATGTGAAATGAATGTACCGCCAAAGTGATTTTAGTTAATATAATATACATATATTCACTAAATAGAGATATAAACAAAAAATTATATTACAATCTGTACCTCGTATGCTGTATCATTATTGCGTATGTTGAATAAATTATCTTTAACCACTTATACACGTGAATATTCTTTTACCCTCTGCGAATATCCCAAAATACAAATGAGTTCTGTCTCTCTCTTACTCTCCTCCGTCCTACCATTAGTTTAGTTCTGTATATGAACGATAGGGGCGCTTCAAATGCCGATTTCCCTATCAAATCTTTCAAAGTTTAGTTCCTTACATCAACGACGGGGGGGCGCTTCAAAATGCCGATTTCCTCAGCAAATTTTACAAATTTTAGTTCCGTATATCAACGATAGGGGACGCTCCAAAATGTCGATTTTCCCAGCGAATCCTACAAATTTTAGTTCCGTATATCAACGATAGGGGCCGCTTGAAAATGCCGATTTCCTCAGCAAATTTTACAAATTTTAGTTCCGTATATCAACGGTAGGGGGCGCTTCGAAATGCCGATTTTCACAGCAAATCTTACAAATTTTAGTTCCGTATATCAACGATAGGGGCCACTTGAAAATGCCGATTTCCTCAGCAAATCTTACAAATTTTAGTTCCGTATATCAACGATAGGGGCGCTTCGAAATGCCGATTTTCACAGCAAAAGTTCGCTTATTCTCTCAGAGATGGCGCCACTTATCCTGCCCAGGAGGTGCTGCCCCCTTATCGGCGAAAATTCAAACCAAAAATTTCCAAAAAATAATGGGATTTTTTCAAAGTGGCCCTATCGCAATTTAACCTATGGCAGTCTCTTCTATGAACTATTCTAGCTTTCTGCGTTAAGTGATCTTTAAAAATTTCAAGGAAAAAGCGCTAAACCCAGCCTTTTCCGAGATACAGCCTCCCAAAGGTGTAATTTCGATGATTTTCAAAATTCAAAAATTAAAAATTGAAGGGTTTTTT
>JARQTI010000047.1:849616-924858 GCA_030142655.1 Trachelus tabidus
GTTGGATAAGAGAGATGATTCCAGGAGACCAGTATAGGAGACCGGCTCGAGGAAGAATGAGCGCTCCGAGTCCGGGCACGGCCTCGAGCGCTCCCCCCACTCTCCGCCCGCTCCCACTCGCCGAGTCCTGCGCGAAAGATTTGCGCACACCCAATTTTGCACAAATTCCTGTACTTCTAAATATGCTTGGACGGAATTTGCAATTTCTAATTGTTAATATTTTACTTTATTGATTTAATTTATTATTTTAATGTTCCAAACACCTAATTTATCAAAATTTCAATTTGAACGTAATTTATTTTTGATATTCTACAATTTCAATTCAATTTTTATCTACTCCGTATATTCTGCGAGATTTTGACTAAGCCTCAATTTTATATTTTGAATAAATTTTGAAAGTATATAAATACCCAATAATATTTAGTAAAAATTAAAATGCTACACGGATGTCAAGTTGGCATTTCACTTTCTTAAAGATGCCTCAAAAATGTTTCAAGAATAGGCTCTGTCAATACTTCTTGAGAAGTTCTATAGTTCCCCGTCTCGTTCTAAGGGTTGCTTTGGGAACCAGCGGTGAGTATCATCCTAATAACATCAAATACAAAACCAATTACCAAATGCAATTTCTTTATTTAAGACGAAAGAAACAGGTTTGTATTAACAATAATAACCATATCTGGTAAACATTTTGATTCATATAATTTTATTCGACTTCATTGCAATTGCCTGCTCGTACATATTTGAAGACTAGATTCATTACATTTTACAGTGCATTACAAATAAGGACGATTACTAATCGCTAATAACTATCCCTTAATCTGGCACCCGACTCTAACTGCAATCATACCCTGCGAACTCACGGTCAACCTTAATCATCATCAGTACTAACCATTAATATTTCCATTTTAGTGTGCACGAGATTGTCGAGCGAAGCGCGATTTCGTAATTGCATCGTCACAGCATCCAACAGTTAATCTTACGATTAATCCCAGACGCTTTATACATGAAAATCGATTATTCCTTTAGGCTATGTGGGTAAATGGATCATCCGTATGTGGATAGCTGACGAGAGTGTAACGCGATACGTAATTTCATCGTCCTAAATACAGACAGGCATAATTGCATCGTCAGTAAAAAGCGTTTTCACACTTTCGTCAAAAATGTTATAATCATGAAGAACAAAAAAATTTTGAATAAAAAGCCAAAATTATACACAACTAATATCAAATGTCTATTAGAGCAATTCTGAGTTTCCGCCATTATTCAAAAATGGGATATCCGTTCACAAATTTAATCTTTGACCCACTGACGTTCTACGAATAAAAAAGACATTTGCAGCTAGCGTGAAGTTCGCGGGTTCGAATTTTCATGCTACGACGTTCGTGAGTCACGGCAGCTCCTAGGGTACCCGATGTAATGACAGCTCCATAAAAGTCCATTAGATGATACGGTTAGAGAAATTCATACTCATAAAACAATATATGAATTATTTGCAAATGACACTTGAAGATTCCTCCGGATCCTTTGAATTTCACGATTAGGCCAACGGTCGCTGGGAGTTACCAAACGAATGGACTTTCGATAAATATATTTGCCTCGTTACATTTCATACGAATTCTACCTGCCCTTTATATTACTGTACTGACTGTACTTTTTCTCATACGAATGTACAGTCCTGCACTTTTATTCAAATAACAATGACGACAATAATCATGAAGTATGCTCGGGGCACTATAACTTGTCTCATAATTCTCTTTGTTTCTTATATCTGAGGTAGAGAGTGGAAGGTACTGGGGAAACACGGTCGTCACAAAACGAGGAAGCTGGCCTACCGACGCCTCCATAGACTTTATTCGTTCAATGACGTGTAATGGGTGAGACGTGTAAGAGAGGTTTAAAAAATGATATAAAAAAATAAAATGACACTTCAAAAATATCCTAACGATATTAATTGACTGTACAGAAGGAAAGTGAGTATTGAATTAATTAAATGACACAAGTAAACTTATTGCTTAATTTTCTCACGTCGATTATTATTGACTGCGCTTGCCTCTTCTTTCTTCTTCTTCATCCTCTACGCATTACAGCCTCCGTATGGCTTATCCGATGTCGCTCATTATTATTATTACTCTTGCTAGGAATTTATCTGCTTATCTACTAGCTACGTATTGCACCCTCTATCGACTGCGTTATTTATATATTTATATATTCTACGTTGTATATATGTATATCCAGCATAATGTATATACATATATACCGAGCGTTTCAGCTTACATAGCCTCAAGCTACAATGCGCCTATACGTATGATACAGCAAGGAATTTCCACGCTACTGGAAGACGCTTCCTTTTGAATGCCCGTCGTGTCTGATTACTTATTCTCCTTTTCTACTTCGCTTATATAACCTGCTCAGTTTCATTCGCATCGTACGTGACATTCATATCAGGAAACAATTCGATCCGTCATTAAATTTCAGCAAATAGGAAGCATCTACGCTTTAACGCGACTGTGGGTCGTCTTCCGGGAGACATAACGTATCCACTGTACAGAGATTTATTATTATTTCCAATATAAAATATCTATTGATACGTTTCGATCGAATATCTGTCGTCCCAGTAATCGTTGCCCTACAGCCATCTACAATATATATCTTTTACGTAAAAATTAACGCGTACCCATCTCGTGCCAATGTAAATTTCAATTTTCACTAATTATTTACATTGCTCGAACCAGAAAAATTCTTTTTTGGATCTCACATTATTGTAAATCATTGTCTAATATTTTTCTAGCTCCACTTACAATTTTCTACACGTAGTCAACTTGCTACGACGCCAGGACTCATAGTTCTTCCTTCTTATCTATAGTTCTCGACAGTTTTTACCGACGTCGACGCTTCACCCTCCTCAACAGATGCTCGAGAAACTTTTACTCATGTTCCTCCCTAGTTTTTATTCTCGACGCTGCCTGTAGAAATGTGGGACAGACTGTGCACAATACGTATTATAAAAAGAAGTGTCATCATATCGCCATGAAAAAAAATGTTCTTCGTTCGCAGTGATAAAATCGCAGTGATGTTAGAAAAAACAAAACATCTGGATTTTGTGTATTTACCTTAATAAATAATCGACGCTTAATTTTGTCCTACCTTTACGGCCACGCACTTTTAATACGTTAACAACGCAAAATATCGATCGCAACTAGCATGGAGTTAGGTTAAGCGTAAAACTTCTGTGCAGTGAAATAACGAAAGAGACTACAGAGACAATTATGCCGCCAGGGGGCTCAGGAGCGGCATAATACTCATCCAGGGCCCTTTCTTATCCCTTAACATTTGACCTCGTCCATTTTACATACAAACGAACATGTTCTTTTAATTTTAACTATTATTTTCATCTGCTCCTCTCTCATCCAATCGTACGCGTCACATTCACAGACAAAACAACACCAGCGATGTATGCTATCACGTAAAATAATCTCATGCATTCTTTCACACATTGCTTTATCCCGACTGAGAGGCTGCGATCAATCATATACGATCATCACGCATGCTATAGATATGCAAAATGCAAATTATAATTAAGCGCGTGAAATTTCGCCAGGGAAAAATTATTCCCTGTATGATCAATAGATATACAAGACATTCGTTCCGTCACGGGGTATCAGTCGTATGAAAATTCGTGAAAAAAAAATTATAAAGGCCTGTTGCACGTATGTAGGGCACTGAAGGCAGTGTACGTTCCTGATTAAGTATTTCTTCGAATTCATAGGTATTTTCTATACCATTCGTGCCGAGATTACTCTCTTGTACTTCGTTGTCTATGCTCTTTCCGTCCTTATTAGATTTTATCAGCGAGGCGATACTCAATGAATTATCACCGATAATACAATTGGGAATATATGTATGTGCATATGCGACGTTTACACGCTTACGTCATAATCGTATACGCTACGAGCGCCTCTATCGGGATTCTCCTGCATTCGAACATTTCACTTTGTGTCTTTTAATTGTGATCTTATCCGTAATCATTACTTATGAGATACACAATTATTCTGCTTGCGTGATGAACGCAGCGCAGTATTATTTTTTTAAGTATAACTAATATTCTCTACGACTTACGGTTTATTGATATCTTAATCCTTACACTTAGTTCTAGTACGTTTATTTATGTGTCGCATAATATTCACTTAACAGAATACGCGTGACTTGTGTGTTCGGCGCTTATAAGACGTTTGATTACTAATATTATTATTAATTTCGTTATACCGTTCGTTTGTTCTCTACTGTATTTATATATATATATATATATATATTATTGTGAGTGTATATGCATACGAATTGTCATATCTGATTAATATATACGCGTGTTGTAATGTGTATGTATAAGTTAACAAATATTCACACATATACATTATATACAGTTGATTAGGTCACGAGACAATTAAAAGAAGAATAATTGTATTTACATAATATATATATATATATATATATATAGTGCACATACATACATATATATATTATATTAATTATCGGTATTATTTTTTTTTCGTCCATATACTTGCTCCATGTATTATCAATTAACGATTTATTTCATTCAGACAGATATTCAATTACATTATTGTCCAGTTTGACCACATTCACACGTATAATTCGGTGCGGTTTCCAGGGAGGCCTAATTTCGACAATCCCATAATAGCCATCCGTGTACGTAGCATACGCATTCGTTATTCTCTCATTCTTAGATTTTCTTTTTTTATGAAAATAATTCAAATATTTTTCTTACGTCATGTGCAAGTCGCCCTTTAATATTCTCGTGAATGTCTTTTTGAATTGCTGATTCGCCAGTGCATAACAAAATGGATTCATTGGACTATTCGCGTAGCACAGAAAATACGAGAACATGTACAAGTGCTCGTTGGTGCAGGGTGGATTCGCACAGAAGCCTTCGACGAGCGCCAATATATGATATGGCGTCCAACAGGCGACGAAAGCTCCGAGAATAAAAGATATAGTCCTGAAGGCTTTGCGAGCTCTATTTTCAGTCCTGGACTTTTGCCTTCCTACAGTGGGATCCTTTTTCTGTGTCTTCACCTTGAGCCTCTTACCAATAGTCTTAACGAAGTCTCTCCTGGAGCCACTCTCTTCTCCGTCGCCAGCCTCCCTCTTCTTGGACTGCCGCTTGGCTTCCGCTCCGCTCGTGGTACCGGAAATCGTTGGAACAACACTGCTGGACGATGAGTTCTGAGGTGGATTGACTGGTTTCGGTGCATGATCGGAAAGTCTGTCCGTTATGCTGTTGGATGATTCAACAGTGGGTGTTTCGTTCACGACAGTTGTTACGGTCGTCACCGGCTGATGACGCCTGATGTCCTCAGCCTTGACAGTGACCTCAGTGTTGACCTTACTCACTGTCGGTGAGGTCTGCGAGGACGCGTTACTCTGATGAGTAATGAACACGCGAGGCGGAAGTGTTTGACTCGAGGCATGTTGAGTGACTGGCTCGTGCTGAGAATTTAGTGTTTGGGTCGTTCCGGCTTGCTGGGCGGTAGCGCGGATCAGTGCCGCCTGAAGAAGACTGGTGTTGGCAGCTGAGGTGCCCAGGTTTCCTAAAAGTGGCGACGAAGGCGCTGTCGATAACGGATTGGCTAGACTGCAGGTAAAAGAAGATGGTGGACTCTCGTAAGAAGGACTAGGTACTATCACTGAACTCTCGTCCATGTATCGAAGATCAGCACCATCCAGACCAGTCAGTATGTCATAGGTGATCTGACTTTGAATGGATACCACCAATGACTTGGGTCTGTCCGTCGAGGACGACGAGGAGGTGGTGTCAGAAACCGGTGGACTACTTTGAAACTCTGACGGAGGTGGTATGATGATCTGTTGAGCGCTTGATTGAGCATTGGTCACAGAGAATCTCAATTGAGCAGACGGTGTTGTGTTTGAAGGTTCATTGTTACCCATAACCTCGCTGTCTATGGTACCGAGCCGTGTCCTTGGATCCGTCCCTATTGATTTCAGTGATTGCTCTGGGGTCAGGGTACTGCTGGACCTGTCAGGCTCAATTGGATTGTCCGTATCTAGCAGGCTCTGCTCCTGGATCAGAGGCAGAGTTTGAGTCTTTGACAAATTCCCAGTGACCTGGTCGCCACCAGGACTCGTCGGTGATGGCTTCCTCGCAGGGACGTTCATCTCCACCTTCACTGGAATTATACCATTTATCCTACCGCTACTACTGAACACTTGGAGCGCACCGGATTGTGCTACCAGACCAGCCAAAGATGATCTTTTCCTAGCGCAGTTCAGTTGCTGCGCTGGACCAATCGTACTATCCTCATCGGAATCAAATGCTGGGCTGCTTGATCTTTCTGATTTCTCCGTCTCGGACGCTGTAATCGGTACGCTCATTTGTTTGGCGTCAAGTTCTACAGTGGTACCAGTGCCAAGTGCCGTTTTGGAGGACGTCTTCTGGACAGCAACGTTATCCCCATTTCCTGTTGTGTTGATTGACGCTACCGGAACTCCTCCGCCACCGCCAGGTGTAGCTCCCACTGCTTTCGGCTTGTCCTGACTGAGCAAAGTGCTCTGTGTCTTTGATATTCCGATACCCGCCGCACGTCCAGCCATGCCTGACATCGCACCAGCACTCAGTGCTACCATAGACTGCATCTTACGTTGCTTCGCCTCGCTCTTCTTCTGCATGTCGTACGCCGTCTTGTAGATGCCGCCGTACAGTATGAACAGCACTATCAAAGTGGTCCAATAGTAACCGATGATCAAGGCAGTATTAAAGACAGGATCCTTTAGGAACTGGACCGCGCACTGACCAGGCATTAGATCCCTATATCCCACAAAATGTTCCCAACCAAATATACTGATGAAGAACAGCAAAGCTGGTATTATCCACGTGATAGTCACCATCCATATCACTCGACTCTTCGTTCGCCAGTTTCTGTACTTGGCTGCGATCTTAACCGAGCAGAACCGATCGATAGTGATCAATAGAACCGTGTACTGCGACACCAGGCACACCGTGTAATCCACGGACAACCATAGATCGCACAGTAACGGTCCCAAGTCCCAGTATCCCATGAGGACGTAAACCGTATAAAATGGCATGGAAACTGTACCTGAAATCGAAGATAAAGGTGACGCCTAATAATTCCAAACATACCGGAAACGTGAGACTCACCGATTAGCATGTCAGTAGCGGCGAGTGAAGCGATGAAGTAATTGCTCGGCTGTCTAATCGTTCTGTCCACGATAAACGCTAGTAGTACAAGTATATTACCGCCTACGGTGAGTACTATACAGATTGCTAAGCACAAAGCGATCAGGATCGTCTGCCAAAGTTCGAACGGCGGAAGCACAGGACTGAGTGACTCGTCTGCAAAAGAACATGCAAACTTTAAAAAAATGCAATGGCAAGGCAAATAAACCTGAAAAAATCTGTTGCGAACCTTGAGTAGTCGGAGAGGTAGCATTGCCGACGGAGGAGTTAGTAGCATTGGTGGGGAACCAATCAGGCAAAAGGTCAGCGTATTCGCCACTGTTCCAACGTGGGTCATCAGGATCCGGCCAGGAGCCATTGAATTGTGTACACTCAGCCGTCAGGATCTGATTGTACACGTATCGACAAAGACGTTCCCGCTGTCTCTTTAATTTCCTGTAAATCCACAAGAAGGAGACTCATCAGTACAATGACGTCACATTCATTAAAATACCAAACCATAATATGCCTGGACCAACCTACAACATACGTTTGGGTAGAGTCTATCGCGAGGCGCGACAAAGAAAAAAAGTCTCCGTCTAGCCCTTAAATACCTTCTCGCTCTATTTGACTCCCTTTTGTCGCTTACAGAAATAGCTTTCCAAGCACGAGTGAAAGCATCCCCTGAATAATTCAAGCTCTAGTCATAGGATAAGTAAGAGCAGTAGGTAGATGCCTACTTACCTACCCCTAATAGTTCAGGCTTGAATTAGTTATTGGATATGGAAAAGATTTCATTAGTATCGTTGTATCTGCTCTACTTTACTCGTGCAGATAAACATAATTATTACCATGAAAAAAATTATACGCATTATTATAGCACCTAGAGTTACTATCCGTGTAAAGGTTTCGAACAGGTATATGACTTTTGGTCACTTTAATAAATTAACCGAAATCATTTGTAAGATTGTGATTCAAAATTTCGTTATTAGTTGTTATTATATCTTTTCTGTACGTAAAGAATATACCAGTACGTATTTCTTCGGTGCCCTGACGACATACATGGGCGCAGACTCTTTATGGCCGCTGCAGTGGCAGCACGACGAGAGTCAAGTCAAAGGCTGAATACACGCAGCGCACAATGAGCTTGAAATAAGGATGAATGGAACCACCATCCAACCTCCTACCCTTGCAGTGTACCCATCTCGCTGTATATAGATATAAAAGTCGGTGAAAATTGCCCGGGGCCAAGGAATGACGAAATGTGCCTTAAAGAGGGTGAAGTACTTTTTTCTTTAATAATTCTTAACGATCATATTTTTGGTATCTGGTAAAGGGACTGCTATGCGTAATTAGCGCTTGAGGGGTTGGCTGTGACGTATTATTTTTCAAGGGCCGATAGAGTTGAAATGTTTTTAGGATCGTCCTAATGATAACGGTATAGTTGAATAATGATTTTACGGCTGACGAAAGGTCATTCCAATGATAACACGGGTGACGATACGGATAAGGGCGGAAGTGATACGAATCTGACGAATGGAATGAGGGGCGCCATTATCTCTGACGTCATCGGGGATAAATACTCGTCCTCGTTACAACGTCATTGCTCGTCTTAAAGCTGCCCTTTTGCGAAATTATCCGAGCGTAACTCGAGTGAGAAAAAAGAAGTTGACAAGGTGGGGGAGGAGGAGAGATAGTTGAAAGATGAAAAAGAAGATAGAGACATAGCACTCTGCTCCTCGCTGGCCGACACTGTACTCGACTGATGAAGGATGAAATCGCTTGGACGTTAACGGACTGTGTGAGATTGCCGGATTATTCGTTTCGGACTTTGCGACGTTGAAAAGTGGATCGTTCGAGTACAGTCTGGAGCGAACAAAAATGACGGTGTGAACTTTCAAATTTTTTGAAAAAAAAACCTAAGCTCATTCGCAAAAAATAGTTACCTGAACGAATTATATAATTTTGAACCGAAGGCATTCACGGTGTTGGACAGCCATTGTTTTCGGGACTGGTCCACTGACGTCAGATGAAGGTCAATGAGCTTCGGTGACAGGTTAAGCCTCGGTGACGTAACAGAGCTACTTGTCATGTAATAACGTTAATATTGTCGATTGACGTTGCGATAAAAAATTACGCTATTTATGTGTGAAAGAAGCGATAACGAATTTTTCCCTGAAGACTTCGTTGATCGGCCTTATTAGTGGAGAAAGGTATAGAAAAAAAAAATAAAAATAAACTAAGTATCCAGTCGACCCAGAGGAGTCTGCATTGGTCCACGAGACTGAAGTAGTTGCAATTTGACGAGGCTCGAGCAAATCCCGCCGCTCACCGGTTTGCAATTGCTTGTCAGTTTTCTGCTGCATTACCGCTGGAGATTCGCGTTCCGGTGCAATAAAACGAGTTTGCATTTATCGCAAATCCGCTTTTCTGACGTCAGTCTACAAACTTTCACGAATAATGACGAATTTTCGATAGAGCCGGCCATTTTTAATTCGTTCAACTTTTCTTTTTCCACCCTCCCACCATTAAAAATATTATAAGCATTACGCTATCGATTTTCGCTATTTACCCGCGTACTAGATGCATCTGACTACCCGTAGGACAGCGGACTACCCTTAATATAATTAAGGGTTGTAAAAGCCAACAAACAGGGCTGTATATGTACTTTGTGTAATGAGTCGTGATGCTCGTCCGTCGGGGTTTTCCAAGCGTGATTATTCATTAGATTCCACGGTTCCTCTAGAATTCGCTTGCGCGGAACAACCCCTTTACAATTCCACCCCGCCGTCGAAGAGATTCCATATGTCTATACCTGCGTATTATATTTACGTAACCACATACACAAACACAGAGTTAAACTCTCGCATACTCGGCACGATTTCAGCAACGTGCGTCGCGCACGCCGAAGGCTGGAGACATATCGAAAAATTGCAAAGGGCAAAATGACCCTGGATAACGAGTCGATTTGCACCGTTTGAAAAACCAAAAAAAAAATACCCAAAATCCTAGCCGAGTGTCTGACCTTTCATTGTGCCGATACTTCGTCGAGGACGCGTATCTACGTCCCAGTGAATGAAAAAGAATGCATTTGTCTTTTGTCGACGTTCTACATACCCAGTGACCTAAGAATATTTAATAGGTATATGCGAAACATGCGAGTATCCCGAGCCTCCTGTGTATAAAAGGCCGACATTCCAGCCAGTCAACGAGGTTACGGCTGGAGGAATTTTCACTGGAGGATCGTGCGGAATTGCACAGAGGGAGAGGACTGACGGAAAAAAAATATAAAGAAAGAGGAAGGGAGATGGACAATCAAGAGAAAAACAGAAACAGCCAGAAAGAACAGAAGAGCGTTGATATTCATACAAATGCCACGTTCTGCATGGCGTCGGCTAAAAGATGAGTGGCCCTGTGGATGAAGCATAGTCGCCTATATGCAGGCCCTAGTATGTACGCCTTGTATCTGACGGGGTTGGTCGCTGGGAAGGAGAATATAAGCCCCGCTGAGCAGAGGATCATCACCGTGGAATGGCATGATCATACGGACGGATAAAGGTGGAAAAAGATGGGGAGGGGGTGGGAGGGGGATGGAGCGAGTCAGACTCGCGGGGAGAGACAGAGAACGAGGGTGAGACTGTGTTGTGCATCGTTTTGTATAAGAGGGAGGGGGAGGGGGGCGGTGGACGGAGAGAGAGTGGGAGTGATGCTGACTATAGGGGGTGGTTCGAGAGAATAAGAGAAGAAGCGATAAGGGATGCGAGACGCCGGAGAGGCAACAAGTACTCGGCGTGGTTCCAACCTTCCATGAATTTTACTAGATGCACTTTCTCGATGCACTAAACTGTTGCATTGTGAGCCGTGACTCATTGCAGTCCGTAGCTCTTCTCGAAGCATGCTGCGCTGCTTCCCGGTGCAGAGATTACCGCGGAAATATCGGCTTTTTGCGATTACCTAAAACTTTGGCTAAGTGCAACCCGACGGATCGTCGGAATCGTTTTCCAGCAATTCACTTCTAGGCGAATCCGATATCCGGCATTTTGGAGTAAATACGAATCTTTCGGAAGAATGCATCGCGGTCTAAAGTCACTTTCTTCAGGCTTCTCGAAGCAAAGCTATTGTTTTAATCGCAAAGTCTCGTGGTGAAATAAAAGTATCTTTTGTGACTTTAAATTTATTGTTTTTTATTTTAAAATTTGTTTTATAAGGATTTTTGTATCTCGTTCTACACGGTAGTCCTGGCAAGGGAGACTTAACGTTTTATGTATTTATATACCGTACCATAGGCTTGCGTCACGACGATTTTGCATATATTTTAATATATATGTCTGCATATGTGTCTCGGGAAAACGGACGCACATAACTTTTCCAAATCCCTGCGACTTTTGGATTATGTAACTTGATTTTCATAACGAGTCTTTTGGCATCGTTGAAGGAAATTATTTATGTGAAAAGAAATTACGAGCCGTCTATTGTTATACTTCTTTTTTTTTAGTGCTCGTTTAATGGGATGAACAATTTAGAAAAATTTTCTGCATAATCCACGATTTTGCACGATCGATCGTATTCGTATGCAAGAGAAAATGTTTCATCGACTCTGATACCGTCGTTGCATTTTTTTATTTATACCTTTGGCATGTTTTCTGGGAGTAGAAATATTTTTATTTTTCGTCTCAGTGCTAGTTCAGATTTTCTAAAGAGTCCAGCCTTCCGGCACACGAAATACATAACCCATAGCTCCGGGCAGATGATATCGAGGCCAACTTTTCTCTACTGGCACAGCAGATCCTTCCTTCCCCGCGCTGATGTCATTTCCCTAAATCCCTAGATGACCCTAGGCGAAATTATTTTCTAAAAGGCGAGGATACATTTTTCATGATTTCCAAAAAAAAACGAAATACTAAAATATTCCCATGGTACTTTGTCGTTTATTCGAAAAAAAAGCTTTTATTAAAAAAAGATAGCAGATTTTACTGAATGATCCGAAAGTACGGTGTATGCTTGCTATTATATAGATTAAAAAATCGTTATCTTATCCTCTTCTCACAAATCGAAAATCCCCAAGATTCATTTTTCGGTTCGAGTGCTTCTCCCGTTTTTCTAGAGTTTTTGGGATTTCGTTGTGAAGAGCTAGAAGGGATCCATTCTGAAAATATCTTCAAGAGATCCTAAACGTCGGTGTCCCATTTTGGGCGATATCGTTCGACGCGTTTATCACCCTCTAAATCTAAAATTCTCTAGGGTGGACGGAAGCTGGGGCTGATATAGATTAGAGAAGTATAGTGGTGGGTCTAGAATGAGGTGGATAAGGTCATTCACCATTATGGATACTGCAAGAGGATATCCTCGGGGAGGATATCCCAGTTACCGGTTAACATTTCCTGGATCTAACCATGAAAACGGTCTTAAAAATTTAACGAGACCTCAGATTGCCATGACACGACAAAGCTGCATACAAACAGCTTCATTAGACATCTTCCATCGTGGCGAGCCGACCAGTGCCTACTGCATGTACCCTCGACTCAGTCTTTTTTAAAATTTCAACTTCAATCAAGTCTAGTGCAAAATTGACACCCAGACGTTTAATCAGAAACCAGAATATTTTCGTTACGGTTATCACCAAACGTGTGGATATTTATCTCGTCCGTATCTTTTTAATTCAAAGATTCCACAAGCTTTTTTGCTGGAATGCACTGCGATCTATTTACTTAAAAATGACGTAGCCGACGTTATTTATACCACTTTTCATCTGATGTCCTCTTCAGAGAAATTTTTCCTACTTTCAATCTCATCTGCCATCTCGTTAAGGGTCGTGCACACTGTGCGACTGAGAAAAATATAAGAAAACGTAAGGTTTGCCTGCACTAGGAAAAGCTTTAAAGATTTGCCTGTATGCTCTAAGATTTGTTTACCTCAAAGACTTCACTCTTATTTTTGTAATTACGTGACAGATATTAAGTAACAATATGAATGTATTGAAAGAGATTCAATTAATTATGTTGTTCGTCAGAAAATAATTAATCGAAAATTTCAACACTGTACATTCGATTAGTCCTTATGTATGGAGATTACAAATTTTTATTTTATATTAAATTACTTTATTTACAAAATAATACCTTATTAATCAGATCGAGCTTTGACCTAACTGCATTGGAAGACCGAAAAGTCGGTGCTTAACATTAATTCGTACATTCGGCAATGCTTGATTAGCATTTCTCGTGCTACTTTTCAATTCCCCCTAAACTTTTTTACCTTAATCACTTCCTTTCCATGCTACACGCTCAAGTTTCTTCTAAAAAAAATATTGATACCTATCATCGGTAATAAAGCAGCCAAATGGAGCAGAAAGAGTGTCACAGGAAAACTGCATAAATATTGAAGTATTTAAAAAATTTTTTTGAACCATTATAATTATCGTAAACATTGCATATCACAAGTTGCTACCAGTAAGACATCTCAGTCATTGCCACAAACTTGAAGTAATGAACATTGAGCTTGCCTCAACAGTTTCTCACCGACATACACCTAGGAATTTTTTGTGTTCTCTCACAAATTTTCTCCCTCTCCCTCTCATTCTCAAGCTCCTGTACTTGTTAATGACTGGGTATTAAACTTCTTATCAGAAACCTCATTATTCTAGTAATAGCCTCCATCGTTGACACAGCTGTCCACGTAAAAACAAGATTATACCAAGACAGGATTTTCATTGTCACTAATTAAGCTATCCAACTGTTAATAACCACCTCGTTGATAACCTTTCTAAAATCGTGCCTCAAATACTGCCGTACAACGCAAGATAGAATCAGTCCAAAATTGTCCTCCCTCTACAAGGAGAGAGGAGAGTGTGCGGGAGTGCCACCCTCAAAGTGGAAAAGAAAAGTAAACCGTAGTTACTGGTTGCACCAGGTACCAATGCATGCCAGGACGCCATTGCGAATCGTCATTACTCGTTAGGAGCAGAGAAAAAATCGTATTGGAAGTGGAAAAATTACGATCGCACAAGGGTTGACAGTTTGTGCCAGGGAATGTGAAAATGTCGAACGACACAGGTCGATGGTGGTTTGAGAACGTCGTGGTAGGCCTACAACGATAAGCAGAGTAGAGATCGATAAGCTTCACATAAAATACTCGAAGCTCAGCCTGAATTAGAGTTTGAGTTGTGGCAGCCAAGTCCACGACCTCGACACACGATCATTAAGGTTAGAAAAGCGGCCTTGGCTATCCGGCCTCGAAAACACACACAGGACTCCAGCGTAGACTAGGCTAAGTTCACGAGTACAACAGCTGGTGGAATTTTATGAGTTGGTGACTATAGGCAGTTGGTATAGTTGGTAACTGGTATATGTATAAGTTGTTACAGTGGCTCGCGGAGGTCCGTTGAAGCCGGTGCGACTTTGCGAGCGGTCATCAGGGTTCGTTAAATTGACAATAGGTCTGCCAAACCCCCTTGCGATAAGATATCGTGCTGGAGGTAGTTTCCGGCACGGATCCAGAATACTTTCCAAGGGAAGCATAAGCGTGGGAAATGTATGAACAGTTAGGGGATACCTTGAAATTCGAGAGATTACGCAAATGAGAATGTGACGATGGTCATTTTGCCCTCGTAGGGGTTGCGAAAGAATTTTACGATTAGCAAAAAATTGTTATTTAACAAAAGTCACAGTCAAGCGTTAAACTAATAGCGATACCTTCAGCGTCATCCCTCCACCCCTTTGGGTTGCTGGTTAAAATTTTTTTCAGATGGAAGGACCTATGACGTGTTTAAAAGAAAGATCGAAAGAACGAATTTCATAGACGTTGACGAACGAGCTCCTTCTTGGCCTACGAATTTTTCCTTCGTTCTTAAATAGGGGCTCACAGCCCCTGGGGGTGACATCAGTCATTTACAACAATATTAATGCCAGGAAATTAACATTGATTCTCTTTGAATGATTTTGGAAAAATTTCAATCGCCCGTAAAGAATTCTCACCCTTGGTCAAAGGGATGAACACACCTTATTCCCCATGCACAGTTTTAATCGGTTGATCTCATTTTTAAGTGATCGAATGAAATTTCGATAAATTATTTTTCGAATACCATAGACTGTGTATATCTTCTCTGAATTGATTTACCCTCTAAGAATAATCTATGAACCGGAGAAATTTTACAATTTCCTCCTCTAAGCTTTCAGCTAATTTGTAATCAGGAGGAGGACTGATTACCTCCGCAACGTCATATTCAATTGGCGTTTATGCCAACGCCAACAGTGGCTGTAGGTTGGTATACGTAGACTGTAGCTACTCTAGGCTCACTAGGTAAGGTATGGGAAGGTGGTAGCGGTCTAGGTGGTGACTTTGGTTTCCAATGACAGGAAGGACCGATGCACTCTGGAACGGGATACAAGCTGTTCTCCATCATTAAGGATCCATCCCAGATTCGTGCAGTCACGCAAAGCATATATATAGGCGAACATCCTTGCAACGTGTATGTCGACAAAGATATTGCTTAATTGACTTGTGACAAGAACACTAATGGCTGGCATTTCGACCGCAGGTTCGAGCCATTGCCTTATGTGTACCTCAATAATACTATGCTATATGCGCAGGTAGGTATTTCTGAACGTATGATCAATTTCCTCTAATTATACGCCAATGAACTGTTAAATGGTCCACATAGTTGTTTATTATCGGATAAAAATTTTTAATAAAATTCCTTTGATTATCCTCCACTCGCGAAATAGTCAGATATACACTGTTTTATTGTTATGAATATTTTTCGGACTGTCAGAGTTATCTCGAATGTCATGTTTCTTTTTGTGAGGGGAGCATATTTATTTACGCAAAGAGGGAATGCTTAGGGGATGAATTTATGATATGTGAAAAAAAATTAAAACAAAAGAATATAATCTTGTGGAGATGCGAGGCTCTAAAGAGAATGAATCCGTATCGACGTCATCGTCCTCGATGACAATTTCAATCGACACAGCTTTCGTTTTATTGCCGAAACTCAGTTTGCAAAGCTCCCGGTGTTGTAACCTCCAGCCTCTGGGCAGTTTTCACGTCTACTGCTTAACGGCCGATACACTTCATCGCACCCTTGGGGATCGATAGGATATTTCGGGGTATCGATCCATCCCAAATGCTGACAAGTATGTCGTGCGAAACAAGCCAGTGTGAATGGCAATGCCTTTGAAATATTTAATCCGTATAATTTAAATGGCATCAACTTCAAGACGGTTTACAACGTATAAACGAGGCTTAAGCATTCAACGAAGAGTGTCTGAATAAATGTAAATGTTCATGTAAATTATATCTATATATATATATAGTGATATTAACACTGTTGTCCATCGACTGTATAGGTTTCGTAATTTATTTATTTACTGGTGAACCTTTGACCTATGTCAATAATTTGATAACGACTAATGTGATTGTCGATAAAAAAGGAAATAAAATTTTTGCAAAGACCTTTAACTTCGCTTAACCTATTGTTATCCAGGATCATTTATTGCCATTTTATCTTACGTAAATTTCACGCCCGAGAAGATGCAGATCCATCGCCCTGTATGAAGTATTCATCTGTGCTAAAAGTGCTTCTTGGAAATTTTATCCGTCTCTCGGATAAAAGTCAAAGGTAAGGACGAACCGCGATTCAGAAACGTCGCCGACTGCGAAAGAAACTTGTTTTAACGTCTAATCCCAACCAAGTCAGAAAGTTCGACTCCGCATTTATAATTCATTGCTCGGCCACTTTCACAGTCCTTTCGCCTGTATGTCTGTACCTTTCCCTTCTGACTGTATCGGGTTTCTCATACGTGATATTTTATTCTGTTAAATACGTAAATTACTAAGTGGTAATAACTGCTTTTACGTAGTTTCGAGAAAAAAAAACTTAATGACTCATACCATATTTCACGACTGGAATCACCGCTGAGCGACACTCTTGTCGATATCGAACTTCGTTAGTGATATCGATCGATTATTAATTGCCTGCACTATTTTCCCGAGGCACGATTAGGCAATTAGGATAATGAATTGCGCGTACGTTACGTTAATCGCAAAACCGTTGCTACGCTAATGGAACGCCGATAGTTCACTTGTTCTTATGACTATACGATTTTCATGCAAAAGCCTTCACAAGTGAATCATAAAAAAATAGATTATATTAGATGAGAAAAATTCCTTTGACGAATCGGAACGTCGTTTCCGATATCAACTAGGTTTCAGTAGTCAGACCACATGTGGATCAGCCTTTCAATCGCTTCATATTCACAAAGTACTGGTACCAGATAGGATTTTTGATAGAGTGAAGGGAATATTCGCGTGGTACATACAATCATATTTTAATGGCTTTTCCGTAGGTTATGTCGACTAGCGTATACCACATGTGCCATAAGAGGATGTTAACAGGCTTTTCCATGGAAATTCACGTGGAAAACGAATGCTTCACAACCATTTTTTATTGTTCAGGTATTTCAATTATACATGGGATGATATAACATTTTTTTTGTAGTCAAAGAAAATTCCATTTTCGGTACGCGTAACTGCCACTCCGGCCCACCACCAAATATTATGGGATAATCGAGATCGATTAACTTGTTCGATGGATGAGATTCTCCAACGTCCTTTGTATGCCTATATATGGACAGTCTATTACGTGGTACAGTGCGTCCATGATAACAGAACTTTTATAGAGACAGTGAAAAAAAAAGGGAAAATAAAAAATCATGATAACACTTGGGTAGTCTCCTGATTACATCTTAAGCACTTGTCAGAGCAGCGATAAAACTTTCGAGCTTTCTGAGAATTATTATCAATCCCGTGTAATCAGTAAGAAGGGCTTGGATGACGGATAAGATGTGACGCAGAGTGCAAATGAAACTGACTGTCTTGATTTACGTTGGCGGAATATATATTTGCAAGGGTCGCGAGTGAGTGTAGGGTTTGGGTTTTCCAAGGGTGAAAAATCTCGAAGGAAGCTGCGACAAGGGGTAGGGAGTATCGCGGTCGAATAGCAAAGGGGCGAATGAGAGAGATTTTGCGGTTCGCATTGACGCGAAAAAGGCGGGTTGGAGATGCCATTTTCTGTGGGGATATGCTAGGGTCGTTCTGGTCCCCTAAACAGCGTCCGACCACTGTCTCCAGTGACACGATTATCGAGGGATGTACTGCGCGAGAGTAGGTCGTAGCTGGTGAGTAGAGAGAGAGAGAGAGGAAAAAAACGACAACGTAACAAAAAAAAAATCAAGGGTGAAAGTGAGTACGATTTCGACGCTTTCTCGTTGCTGGCGATCCTTTGGACTCCTGCCTTTAGATTATATACACACATACTTGCATAACGTGCTGCATTCTGTCATAGATAAGAAAAGCAACACGTTATACTTATCTGCATCTCTAGTTCGTAACTCCGTTCATGCATAGAATGCACTTTCACCCCCGGCGAGTGAAGTTTTCAAAGGGGTTTCAGAAATGGATACATCGACGCCTGTAGCCATACAACGAAACGTCCTCCAAGTTATGTATAGAGTATATGTACAGGCGTTAGGATTTCTTATGAATTCACTTATCTGTCAGAGCGAAACTTTTTGCTCGGAGTAGCAACAAGCATCTGGGAAAAGTATTTTACAAAAGTGCAATGGATCGGCCGATGGGTGATTTATGCTGACTCGAATTGGTTCCCAGATCAACCAAGAAATAGAGCAAGTGTGTTTTTCGTTGGTCGTATCAGGACCGCGATATCTGAAAGTGTCCTTATCAACCTTATGCCACGTGTAACCTATCCTAATCCCTTCGGACGCTTCAGGGATTTGCCCCGAAGCCATGCCACGCAAGCTCTTCTCGTCTGTCCTTAAGATATTTCGGTCAACTGTCACTTGGCCAAAATTTTGTCTGTGATAACGACAAAGTCAAAATAGTGATTGAGAAAAGTATGAAAACTACAAACATGATGGGGATCTTGGTGAAAACAATATATTTTTCAAATAGATTGTACACGGTATCGTGACGTATATGGTTCGTTAAGGTATCTGGGGCTTTGTGACTATTCGAAGTCGAGGTAACGTAAGGGTAAGATGACGGAGGGTCGTGGGGGAGGGTGGTAAGGGGACCTGGGTGAAAAAAAAAATCTTTCAACAAATGGCGGTAGATATAGATTGGACATCCTTGAGTGTGATTGATAAGAATGAAGACAGTCGGGGAACCACCCTACCAGGATCAAACGTCGGAGTTTCACATTTCAGCTGAAAGTAAAACGGAATTATTGGCTCCCTTTGGCTTTCAAGGGGCTCCCCCGTATTCGCGTATTGAGTTACAGACTCCCCTTTATAACACAAGCAAAAAGATATGAATCGTTTCACCTATGAGGATGGCTAGGTGTAGGATTGCACTATGCAGTCTTATGGTCGAAATGCGAATTCTCGAGTACAGCATCCCTAGCTGTCAAAAATCAATGTTTGTTTGTTTTCGCAACCGTAACAATGTTACACGTCACGCCAAAATTTTGGTCACGGACAAAATTACGAAAAATTTTTTTTACAACTTCACACAGTTGCTACAGTCAGTAGACTATGAAATCTAAAAAAAATTATAAACCAACCCCCGCCACATATCACAACGTACTTTGCTTAATAAACAGATTCATCGTTTATTTTTTCTAAAATAACTAACATCACCTTTCGCAAGGTATAAACGCTTACGTTAAAAAGAAAAATGACTAAAAAGTGAAGTCGCCAGTATGTGACATAGAGATTCGTCAAATTAAAAGAAGAAGCTGTACAAACAGTTTATCACGATTAATAAAGAATACGACACAAAGCAAAATACTCTGGGCAGCTTCGAAATCCTGGTAGGGGCTGTTACCCAGAATTGAATCCGGTTCCAAATATCCAAGGGACGTAATAATCTCCGGACCAGTGTTCTTTTATTGTTTAATCAGGAGTAGAATTGGTCCCGTACCTATTCGCTCTGGAATATTGTGTCTACATGAAAGACAGACAGTGGCTCTCCCATCTTCCCACGCTGCTTCACCCAACTCCCCCCTTTTGGTATTTCCACTATATTTCCCGCCGTCGGCGAAAACCATTGAAAAGTACTAGAAGAGAAAAGAGATCCACGCAATTATCATCCCCGATATTCAATAGAACGTCTCTGAGAAAAAAAAATTGAAAAAAGCTGGTATTATTATACTCTAGAAAATATAAAAAAGTCTCTATCACTGTTATATACGCAAAATTGTACATATAAACGTATAAGATGCAAATTATATATATACTTTATATATGCTTTCATAGTATCTTAGAATCCTGCTGATTTCATGCTCGAAATACAATTTTCCAGCTGAGAGTTCCACACGATACCGGTAGACTGTACCGAGTGTGCCATATACATACATATAATACACCCACGTCATTCTACAGCATCCAGGAAAATGATATTCATTTCCAGAGCGAAAGGGTATCGAATGCAATTCAAAGGTATTGCAACTACGTCGGAGAATGCATTGAGATTTCGTTCCCTGCATTTCAGCTGATTCGAGCGCGACTGTACATGTATATACATATATTCTAGGATATATTGATTGGTCGATTCTTGCGTCACGGAAACGCAGTCACGCAACTTAAAAGGAGCCGTATTGGTGGGACATTGCGTGTACAGAGTTGGAAACACGTGAGGCGTAACAATATCGGATTGCTTCTTGAGTAAGGTCTGAGATTATAAATTAGACATATCAGGTTGAATCTCCAATGCTTGGCTAAACGTGACGGTAATACGTTTGCACAACTTGTATAACGATTGGGATAAAACGATGACATCGAAATTTGATTGATTGGTTATCTATACAGAAACCAAACAAAAAGCATCATTAAAGCTCTTCGTGTCTGTACATTTTTATACTGACAATGAGAACATATACATATATGTCGGATAGAAAAATAAATTTTTAAGACCTTCGAATTTACTGTATACACTAACGTATTATAGAAACAGATATTTTTCATGGAGAGAAAACGAGGCAGGAACTCACTCACGGATGCTGCAACCTCAGGTGTCTTACTCGGGACGTACTCAAAGTTAACACGAATTTACTTCAAAACCCATATAGGTACGTTAGACACGCTTGTGGCGGCGACGCCGTTTGGCATATTTCCCATGATGCATCGCAGGATTGAAATGCCTCTTTCTATAATACCTTAGCTTACAGTTAACGAAGAGCTTTACCTTCGCCCTGTAGTAGGAGCTGGAACTATGATGGACTGTACAGGGTGTTAATCAATAAAGAGACGTTATCAAACTATCGGGTAAACAGAGCGAGTAAGCAGGCCAAGGCGTTTTGAGTCACCTGTTCTATGTAAAAAAAAAGCTTTGGAAAACTTCGTTTGGTCCATCGACGTTTTTCACGGTAATATACAGAGAGGATGGTGGTACAGAAATAATACGGAAATCTAGATAAGATATACGATAGATCCCTTAAGGATTCTATGGAGAGAGTCAATCTGTTCAGTGGTACTTGATGATGTTCAATACGAAGCATCCGTCGTAATTACGCAATTAATTGGGGGTTTAACGCAAGAGATAGGAAAAGCTTTTTGAACAAAGTGTACTTGCTTATAATTAATCTCGATTTACTAAGGATGACTGATAAGGGGTATATATGTCATTTGCTTGTTTGTATTGCCTTCAGGATGCGATAGGTATATATATAAGGAATGGTAGATTTTTAAGAGATGATGGAAATGAACCACGTCCCTTTTTCAAGGTATAAATGCATTCTGATGTGAGTCACATTGCGCTGAGGATTTTTACAAATTTTACTGCTCTACGGTCCCGTTTTCATTTGACGACAGAATGAAACGCGACAGCGAACATAGGGTGGTTTGGATTTTAAGGCACTGGACTTGTTCTCACTGATAGTCTGGTCGCGATCGGGAAACAAGAAACTCATAAAATTTTTAATGTCTCGAATCTCAGTTTCGGTTCGTCCCTTAGATGATATAGGGGTACAAGGTCAATAAAAAAAGGGTAATCGCCTTAATCAAAACTTTGATCCTTTTATCATCGATCACGACTTATACTAGTTTGTATCTTCATAGGGGCTTATATCCTCACAAGGTTTTGAATTGGATGGTTTTTTTTAAATGAAATGTTCTATTCAGTATTTTCAGATATTAATAGATCATAGGCTGGCACGAGAGTACGATTATTGATTTTGGAAAAAACTAAATTCAATCCTTTCACCAATTCTGTGTCAAGAGTCCTTCTTTGGATTGGGTAACTGAGGGTAAATTATCGAAATTTCATTTGCAAAAGGTCGTGGGTCAAGCTTTAAGGTTATGTATGCGTCGAATTTTATCAGAATATATATATCAGGGATAAGAACTTTATTCAGTGTTATACGTCAGTTCACGAAACTCTCCAAATTGACAGATTCTCTTCTTGACCCTTTCACTCGACCTTTTCATCCCTTCGTACCAGCATCCCTCTCCCACTAAGCACTAATTCGAATTACAGAGGATGAACACTGAGGCGTCGACGCTTTGGGTCGTTCAAACGAAATGACTGTTTTACGGTTTTAAGCAGTATAATTGAAAGCCATCTTTTCTACCCTTAATTCGTTTACCAATTCACGAAAGTTGTATGTCGCGCTAAGCAATTTTTAAAAACTATACACTTCTGTTCCTCCCCTAAAAGAGCCATGCCATATTCCTTTTTTTCAGTACAAAATTCACTCTTTAATAAAAAGATCCATAAGTCGATAACTTCATAAAGAAATTGTAATTTTTGCTTAGAATTGTTTTTGGCTGATTCCTCAGAAACTGCTGAGTTCTTTTAATCGTTTAAGGGATACTGTTTCGTTGGGTGCACAGTAAGCGCAATAGTCCTCTAATAAAAAAAAATACAATAAATCAAAGAATTCTCTTTCAAAATCAAACAACCCTTAAGAGACTATCTCGAATTTCCATAGGAATAAATATTCTCTTACGACTGATGCATCATGCCTCGCCAACGTAAATATCAACCCCGTGATCCCCTTGAAACTCGGAAAAGTCGTCAAGAACGAAAGAGCCTGATACGTCACGATTCTCCGTTACGTAAGTTAACTGACTCCTTTTCCCCTGGATAACCAATAAATAGTCCCACGACTGAAAACATTAGATATTCCGTATCCCCTAAGAATTACGATGGTCTCAGAGAATCCTTTTCAACCCCATAAAAATACCCCATGAACGATCCTATCAGAAATTCAACCAGCAGCCAAGGTAGACAACGTAGCCACTAGTCACATTGTATAGAACAAGCTTTCTATCTTGAAGCTGCGGTTACGTAAGCTCGAAACAATTTCTCACGATACATCACCATCGGAACGAACCGAACTATACTTTTTATATTTCTACGTATATAATATTAAAATCCCAGCATACACTATACTATATGTAGTTCTGACCAGGTAGTTTGGACTGGTCAAAAATATTTCAAATTCCCCAGCTGAAATAAAAGTTTCCGACATTTTTTTTCAGCTGCCTATACCACATAGCACGACTCACCTGTCGGCTTCTTTTTCTTTCATCTTTTCCTGTTTGGCTTAACTGCTCTGCTCGCTATTCACTGGCTTGCGGTAGGTCAAGGATGCAATTTGGACCGGATTCGTTTATACGAGTTTTATCGTTTGCCCAGGGTCCCGCGAAACACGCTCATCGGCGATAGACCTCTACGTCACTGAGATAAGCTTATTTTTATTAGTCTCGAGAATGCGAATATAATTAACGAAAAAATACAGATTTACTGTTATCGGATCTTTATTTTTTTTTATTACGGATGTGCATAACCATAAATTGTTATTATCGAATCCAGTTGTAATTAGTGGCGAGCGTGTAATTTTGGGGGTAACAATACGAATGCAGGATACCTAATTATAATTACATAACGATAACCCGATAAATCGATCTTCATAATTATTTCCAAATTTTAATATGATCCGTTAATTAGTCTGCTTCAGTAACTACTTCAAGAGTACCCACCCTCCAGATACAGAAAGTTCTCAGTGAAGTCGTGATTGGCCTATAATTGTAATCGATAAACGTTTCATATAAAATATATGCGAACGTCCATATCGATAAATCGAGAAAAAAATTAATTACCAAATTTTCAGAAATTTTTTTTTAGTTAATACACTTGGTTAAAAATTCATATGAAAGTTTCCGATACTAATTTAGTTCATATAAATAGGTTCCATGAATCATTAACATTCTTTTTTTTTACTCTTATGCAATTTCCTATACATTACATTGCCTGTCTTACTCTTCCAATGAAATGTTTCGATATCGATCGCCTATGGGAGGATATCACGCGATATTATTACTCCATTTCGTAATAATGACCATTCACTGAAATTGGTCGAACCAGAGAATACTTGAAAGTCAAGCTCTCCTGGATTTTCCGGAAGTACGGAATTGCCGTGCCACGTGCTTTTGTAATTGCGCCTCCCTATTATCTTCTCTCTCACTCTCGAACGACTGTATTTACCTTCTGTCTCTATTTACACCCAGCTTATCGCCATTAAGGAATTCCAACCGTGCAATTGCAGCTGCGAAATACATTTTCGAATGACCAACAGAAAGTTCCCAGAGATGTTTGCAATTTTCTCATCTCGTAGCTTCATATGAAGCTGCATCCTTTATTCGCAATTATGAATTTCCGTAAAATGAGAAAAAAGAGGAAAAAAAAGGTCACGTGATTATCAACCTACATGTCAACTCGTTCACTTATGAAATTCTCGTAAAAGTGATACGACCGTAAACGAGTCATTATATGAAAAACAAATTGTTATGTACTTTCCGGAAAAAGAATTCTCCAAGGAAAAAATATGTAGCTACGGGTAACCTATACTTTGGTATCGATCGGACGAACAGTATATTTTACTATTCTTTCACGCAAGTTTTTAACGATTTGTTTGACAATGGAATCGAAATTCCTTACGAACAGTCGATATAAACGACTCGAAGATCACATTTCGAAACGGTCATATCGTGGTAAATAAAATTTTTGATAGTCTACCAATTAAGTATAATAAGATTCTTGAAGTATACCTATACGTATAATACCCAATGGTTTATGTACAGAATCAATGATAGAAGAGAAAATGCTAGCGTACGTAAAATCGATCACGAACTCAAGTAACGTTAGTAGAAGTATACTAAAATATATATACACAATATATGCACACACTAATATATACGTAGCACTTGTGACTGTCAGTTTGCCTTACGATTATCCTACACACTTCGCGTAATTGAGTATTTTCTGTATTGTATACGTAAAGCACTTAGCATGGAGTAACAAGCGACACACAAGAATATATATGTGTATAAATTCGTTTTCATGAATTCTTGAAAAACCTTCAAGATATGAATTTACGGGCAAAGTTTCTCTTTGTAAATAGTTCGATTTATCGAGTATACGTAGAGGCATGACGTCACACGAATTATAGACGAGTATTCCAAAGCAACATTACGGAATGAAATTAAATTGCAATATGACTCACCATTGCGTAATGAAGTCCGTGCCTATGGTAAAAATTGGCGTGACTGTCCGATTGGCTTCTGTGCCGTTCAGGCTACTCTCAGTCCCGTTCGCCTCCATCGCCTTTGCTGCTGCTTCTAATCCTTCTCCTCATCGACCTCCTTCTTCTTCTTCTCGGCGGTAGCGACCTACCCAGGCACGCTCCACCTTTACTTTGGTATCCAGTCACCTCGAGTTCATTCTGCGAAGTTCGTAAAAAGCTTTTTTTTTATTACTCTGACCTGCGTGTTGGAAATAATGTTGTTGGCTTGCATCGATAGGGAGAGCTTGTTAGGAGGGATGCTAGAAATGCGATTGAAAGGTGGGGTGGGATCGGGAATTAATTACAGTGGCTTATGCATAATTAATATATCGAACGAGATATTGTGACTTTTTAATTATGGCAATTACGGCGACTAGTAACGTTTGAACGTGTCGAAATGTGGGTTTATTTGTTTTTCGAGATTTTATAATTAAAATCGTTAATTAATTCCTTGCCGATGTATTTACTCGGGCGGGGAAGATTGTCCAAGGAATTTGATTTTTGTGACTTTTAAAAATTTGACTATTTTTCAATTTAGGGGTTGGTGCGGATTTGCAAAATTATTTTATATTACTTGTTCTAATGAATTTATCGTAGTTCCTTCTTCGTGCAGTGTATTCTTCTTGAATTTGACTCCTAACAGTTGAAAGCGCTTAGGGGTGGAACTAAAAGTCATCAGTTAATATTACCTTGGTACCATTAGCGTTCTCTAACTTTTCCATACCCGTGAGAAGTAATATTGAAAAGTCGAAAAAAAGGGGTGCAAAAAATCGTGGGATGGAAAAAAAGCGTATAGCAAGAAAGTACGAAGATTGTTATTTGACTTTCATCCAAGTGTCTTCATCGCGAAGCTGCTGAGAATGATTAAACGTTCAGGATGATTTGGAGGTAATAGACAATTTTTTGGAAAAAGTCAAAAAAGCTTCACAGTCCTTACTATTGGTATTCCAAAACTATCGCAATAAACCACCCCAAATTCAACAGGGCATTAAATACCCGTGAGATAAGGAAGCGACAAATAGCGTGATTTACGTACATTTTCCAAGGACCAATTACCCAAATGTTTAAATTCTACTAGTAGATTAGATTAGGCTCTTAAAGGTTATACTGACAAATATATTCCTTCTATAAAAAAATGGTAACCTACAACTATTCGCCTGATTACTAGTATCTAATTAAAATGTAAAATTTTGTTTCAAATAATTCTGATTAAAATGAAACCAAATTAATTATATATTACAGCCGGGTGTGTAAATATTTAACATGCAGAAACGATACAACGAATGTAAAATGAATATTGACAGTTTCACCTTAAAAATGAACGCCCTACTATGCCAACGCGAAGCGCAGCGACATTAGCCTAAAAGCTCTTAAGGACACCTCTTAAAATTCAATCCGTCGCTTCGTTAAACATTCTATTACCGTATCTCAATACTATAGCCATTTGACAACCTCTTTACCCTCCCAGTATTCCCATACAATTTTTTTGTGTTCCCACAAAAAATATTACGGTATAAGTATTTAACGTGCTCGAGAGCATCGTCAGGGGTTTCTTTGTCAAGAGCAGCTCCTAAGAACATGATGGAACCATTCAGTAAGAATATTACATCCCGAGCACCAACAGTCTTCGTTATCATTTTTATATCAGTCTTATCATTCATATATGTATTACATATTTTTACATGCAATAGGGGTTGACTACATAACTATCATGCGTTATATAATCTGTACAAGAGAGATTGTAAAAGGTGATGTAGATCGTTTTCCATATTTTTTATTAAAAACAAACATAGGATTGAAAACAAATAGTAAATGCGAATGCATGCACGACAGTCCTGATACCCGGCTTTGCTTTTCCACGATTCTGCATTTTTGAAAGCTTTTTCGAAATGCTTTTTTTAGTCAGTGTATTCCTTTCCTTTTTTGTTTTTCATTCTATTTACCCCCTTTCCACACGATGGCTTCTCTCTTGAATTTTCGGACCGCGTTCAATTCAACTATTTTCGTGGATTCGTGCAATTTAATCGTAATTCGACGTCACGGTGATAACACACGTCAGATTTTTGTTGATATACTCAAACCTTTTGTAAAGGAAATTTGATGTTTTTTTTTATAATTATTATTTGAAACGCAGTTCCAATATTATTTTGATACCTATCAGATATGATAACCAAGAAATTGGAGCTTTATTTCTAAACGACAAATGCATCGTGCAATTACCACCAATTGATTTTTTCGCTATTGTCAAAAAAATTACCCTCTAATTCCGATTCATTTCCCATTTTGGACTCACTTGAAAAGTCTCGAAAACTAAAATCCCATGCCACGAATACCAACGAATTGCATCACAGCTTCGATCTCGTTCGTCTTCGTTACTTTTTGTAGAAAAAATAGGCGCCATTCTACAAAATCACTTCGACTGATTATTCCTTCTTTCTGGACTTTTTACAAAAACGCAAACTCATTTAACTTGAAAATTTAATCAATACTTTGTCGAACACGATTTAACATAAGAATAACAAAAATTGCATATACCTAACATGCCTGTGGAAGCATTACTCAGGGTTCGTTGAACAAAACAATCAGAATTAAGCATACAAAGTTAACATGAAAGAGAGGCGAACAATAAAGACCAAGAGAATTATTAAAGCTATCGAGTGACCGATAAAACATTTTTCAAGCTCAAAAATTATTTTTCATAAAACCCACGCGGAGCAATTATACCCCGTATAACAATGAAAAATTAGTAATCACATTTTTTTTTAATTTCGCCTATCATTTGTTCCTATTATCAAGTTTCTACAAGGAGTTAAATCTAAAGTAAAGATAACTGCAAACCACTATTAAGGTATTATCCAATTCACAGTCATCCATCACTTCACCTTAAATTGCCCCATAAGCGAGTAACTGGAAAGTCATTAGTGTTTACCGTCTTGACATTAAGGAGCCATATCCACTATCATGATAACACCCTTTACCACTCACCCTATATATCTCCCCTAAACTTCAGCGAGTCTACAGAACTTTCGTTTATGCTTGATTCAAGGGTTGGCTCTGATCGACAGTTATCGAGGATCCGCAATAGTAGGGAAAAGTGTGTCTGATTGCGAACGAGCTTTTCTACTGACTGCGTAAGGTTAATGTTCCATAAAGTCGAAGGAAAGAAAAAAAAAAGAAACCCCGGTTTTCTGCTTTTTGTATCAACGGTCTATTCAGCTTTCTTTTTGTTTGTTAGTTCGACAGAGCTTGAAGGATCGAACTTTTTTTTCTATCAAACCAATAAACACATTTCGTATTACGGGATATATAATTCGACATGTCTGCTATTTGGGATTAATTTTTCCCAATGGATGCAAAGTATCAATGGATTCTATTGTTTTTGTTGAAATCCAACGATATTTCGAAATTATCGATGAAACCGAGAAGTATTCTATTAACCATGCACGATGCATCGAGAATTAAAAAAAAACATTGTATCCATTAAATATGTACATAAAAATGATGTTATAGAAATATATTTGCTTGCTTTAAAAAAAAATCTATACCCTGCGTACACGGAACTTCGCCATAATTGCTTGCCGATTAAAGTTTCACGTCGAAGTGGAGCTGAACCAAAGAAATAATCGATAACCTTGCATTTTATACCTTGAACATAGCTTCATTGGTCGCAACGGTACATAGCAAGCCTATAATAAATATTTACGTTTATAACTAATAAATTGGACAGTCAACAATGATTTATTTTTTCACCCATGTCAATTAATTCTCTCAGAAGGGAATCCATTCCCGAATAAATGCCGAACATTACAGTATATCAGTATTTTGAGCGCCAATAATAAAAGAACAGTTCCAATACTGCGTTCCTGGGCGTTAATTATTAAAGCTGGAGGCTGCCTACCCCATCGTTCTAACTAAGTTTGCGGGTACGTCAAGAGATTCCCATAAACTCAGGCCTAACTTGGAATTTCCAGACTCCCTGACGCCCCTTACTGCCCGTCGCCACTCCTTTCACCCCTAGTCCAATTACAAATAATTTCATGTACCTACCGGCGCGAGATCTTTTTATTGCCTCTCTTGAAGGGAAGCTGCTGTATCCGGAATTTATTCGATTTGCCTACTCGAATGACGAATATGCCAATTGCGCAGCAATGCAATTGCTTCGATATATGTGTATATGTATATACACACATACGACTTTAATGACAAATTGGTACCTTCCAGTAAGGTAGGTATCCGATAAAGTATACGCAAATTTTTATATTGAATCTTCACGCGATATCATAATGGCGTTATAAATTATTTGTGTATACGATGTGATAAATTGAAAAATCAATAAATCCTAGCGAATATATTTATGCACGCGAAGGTCTCCCATCCACTAAAGTAATATCAAGTGCACCGATCGATACAATGTATATATACATAATTCGCACAGCACCTATTTCCTTTAATCGGATGCCGATCACTGTAATCAAAGAGACTCGAGCGGAATAACAATTAACACTTAATTCAAAGCGATTCGCAATACTCGAGAAAATCTCTTTGGTCATAAAAAAAAAATTCCATCCTAAATATCGAATGCAAATTTTTCGATAAGTATGATTGAAACAAAAAATCAATTAATAAAATAATCAAAGTTCTTCTATCACCTGGAAGATCGATAGCGATTCAGGATAAAGATAAAAGAAATCAATATAATATTCAGTGGTCCCAGCGAATCCTATAAAGAACAGTTATTATTTATTGAATCGATTAATAAACCTACCCAATCAATTCCAATAATTTTATTGACACATATAGAAGACGGGTATGTTCTTACTGAAATCGAACTCGATTGAAATTGAGATTGAGACCCTGGTTTTGTCCGTATAATCGGATTTACCTGTTTCGGTGGGGTGTTACGGAGGGGGGCGGAGGAGGAGGATTTTCCTCGTCACTCACCTCATCCGATATTAACTAGTCGTTCTTTATGTTACACAGAGCCTTCATCTTGGTTAATTTACCGTCACAAACGGACCACAGACAAAATCCTCTTAGGATTTGCCATTTTCTCACTCACTCCTATAAAGATTTTTATCATTGTCAAGATTTACAATTGTCAGAGGGATTTCACCTTCGATAATCCTCTTAAAGTTCGAAGTAAACGTACTTTGCAAACGTTCTTGTGGTTCGATGAAGAAGTTTCGAACATCCACTTTCGGTCTTTCATAAAGTCTGTTATACGGTTAAACGTCTTTGTTACGCAAGACTTTGTTATATTGGCGGTTTTTGTAATTTGAGAAAAACATTTGTATCTTTTATGTAGAATTTCAAGGATTTTTATACCTTGCGAGTTCTCAATATCTTGTCTGTCATATAGTATGACATTCGATACTTAATGGAACTATAGTGAAACAAATAGACGTATTTAGGCTGGATATTGAGTTTACATGGATAGTGTTTATACATATTTAAAAAATTCATTGTTCATAACCCCTTGACAGACGGAAATTGGTTACACGTGTTTTCTTTTGGTTGATTATTAAATTCCAAAAATTGCCCGTCATAAATTAAAGTTAAAACAAGAACATGGGGCCAACTAATAATCGATGTGGTTCCATCGAAACCGTCATGCAGGAGTAGTTTTTGGTACGTACCGACCAAAGCATATGCAGAGGTCCTTCCAATAACAAAAAATGTAATCCATCTTATACGCTCGCGCGTCACCAGCAAAGAAATGAAAAATGACTGAAGCATTAACCGAAGCCACTACGGAAGATGGTTAGAGAGGTTAAGAACCCGAAAGGTAGTAGGGGAGTTATAAATTGTTTTTCCTATGCAATGTCCAGCCGCTTTTCATAACCACTGGGAGCCTGCGTCTTTCCTACTAATTCTCTCCAAAAATATCGTCTTCAACGGCGTGAATGAAACTTCGCAAAAACCAATTCCCCATTCACTCCCTAAGGCATTGACTAATTACGCGAATGTCTAGGCGAACACGTGCTTCGCCGTTGCTGACAAGTAATTTATTATGACTACGAAAAACTTGACACGTGAATTAAATTTTACGTAAAAAAGTCAAGTAGCATGAAAAACGAAAAGTGAATTAAAAATGAAAAATTAAAATGATTTTTTTTTTCAAGTTCAGTTAAACTTTTTGGATCAAAAATTTGAATTTTTAAGTATATTTTCCTTTTATTATCACTCCCGTAAGGCAATTCCTTTGGCGCCTATCGCCAGTACGATTATCTCTATCAACCCCTGCGGATACGACGACTAACCCCCGCCCCTCAACATCGTCTACCTTCTACGGACTCTTCCGGCCCCTAAGCACAGCTTCCTTCCATCAGACTGAAGTCTCCTGTCCGCGTTTCTATTGTTGACTTTTATCGTCCTGCTGCGAATTCTCATTTCCTTGGTAGCCGAGGATATAACGAATTTCAATCAATTATGGAAAATCGTGAAAGGTCCTTCTGGCACGACCCTGGGAGATAGAAAAAATCGTTCAACCCCTGTTGTCAAGACGGGTCTTAACTGCTTGACCCGACCGTGATGATTGTCTTCGGGTGATCAAATCCACCCCAATTCTAATATCATGCGACATACGCTTTCGAAACTTTCAGGAATTCACTAGAGATAGAATTTTATTATTCGGACAGGAAGTGTCAATTTTTTAAGATTTATTTATATCGACAGTCCTTCAAGAAAGGGACTGCATTGCTCGTTAACATTGAGCCACAGGCGAGTTATTAAATGAGATATTCGTGCTGGTAACTCCTTCCAATGCAAACTTGATTACGTACTGTTCACGCAGACTGGCGTGTGAGAATTCTTATCGAGTGCTTCACGAAATATTTTATACCTTATAAAATCCAGGCAGAAATATTATTTTTATAAACGTTATATATCAACCGGACGATATGGAACATACGTGAGAAATAACAAAAGGCGTATAAATATGGCTTATTAGTCGTGTACTCTAACGATAGTCAATTTTTTATATACAACTTTCTCTTTTTTTTTAATACTAATTTATTAATCTTGTCGAAACTTTTGTTCTTATATCCAACGTAACATGTGGCAGAGTTACCTTTTTTTTAGCGCGTCAAGTTTTCCTGTTGTATAACTTATATTAAAATGGAACAACGTTTTTCATTTTTACGGCCAATTTCGGTATCGATCGTTTATCCAATTTCGAATTGGAGCAACAGCAACGGGTAGATAACTAATTGTTGTACTACAACGGTACGTACAACACTGAACCACAACTCGGCCCAGTTCAACTATCTCATCAGGTTGGCTGACTGTGCAACACGGAAGACTGATATTGTGCAAAATAATAGAAATGTTTCATGCGCAGCACGAGTGTTAATGGCGTCCTTGTTAGATGGAGACAGAAAGTACCGAACTTTATTAATATTAGCTAAGATATGAAAACGCTATCTAATATTATTTACTCTTACCAGAAACATTTATCATGGACTCTAAACTTTTTTTAAGTCATACAATTTTGCTACGGTATGAGCAGGTTAATAATTTTCCATTGTAATTATATAGTCCCTAGGGTTTGAGCTCGTGCGATAAATCAGAGGGGCGAGTGATAATTATTGGGAGTGACGTAGTTGCTAACGTGATTTATCATTTCGACACTGGAGTCTCGGGGTTAGTCGTGAGAATCAAATGACACATCAGTCATGTCACACTTGGGTTCTCGATCATTTGCATACTGATCTTTTTTTCATAAGTGTAAGATTTGGAGTTCGATCGTTGCTGAGTTTGGTAAGGATGTTATTCTTTATAGGGATTTCGATGAATAATAATGAGTGGAGAGACGCAGAATAAAGTTTTAAAAATTTTGTAAGAATTTTGTTTACCTTAGGGTGGCAATTGAGAATTCAAGCCTTCGCCGAACTCGATGGATTTTAAACTGTTAAGAGAAACTTTTAGATTTACATTTCAACGTGTTGATAAGGTTTACGCGCACACGACCCCACGAAAATATTATAAGGATAGCGCAAAATTATTATTGATAATCGTCACTTTGTAATTTAGTAAATCAAGTGAAAATCTATATCGAAGAAAAATAGCGAATAATAATGTAAAGTAAAATGACGTACCGAAATAAATAAAAATTCAACAGGCCAATAATATCGATACACTTTTCTATGACTGCCGTGTACAACGAGAAATATAATTATGCCATAGCACAAAATCTCTTCGGTTCAAATTGCAATTTTTTTTTTCAAAACTGCCAAAGTATTCGAATCACATGAAAATAGCCTCAAAGTAAAATCGTTACTAAAGACATTGAATTTTCTCTTACTGATCGGCCGTGCCTAACTTGTGCAGTGTTTTTGTAAAAAATAAAAATCCCATAGCGCGACGTAGTGAAAGAAAGATGAAAGTAAAAATTAGTAGGGTGAAGTGATACGTTATTAAAGGAAAAGAAAAACAAATCAAATAAAATTTAATTGACGGATCAATTTAATTGAAGAATCGCGCAAGGTGGTTCCGACATGCTTATAGTTCTTTCAGGCTCACTAGACGAATTCGTTGACAGACACGCGGCGGCGAGGATTGAAGTGAGCGCCGAGAGCGTCGCGACGCCGTTCCCGTCGATCCCGTTCTTCAAGCGCATGCGCACTCTAGGAAGGTTTGACGCGAAGCATAACGTTCCCTTGTTATTATTAGATCAACGATTTCTTTGATAAAAAAAAGAATGCAATAAATCTATTGCTCACTTTCGACTGTCTTGAATTTTCATAACCAAAATTTCACAAGAAATACTTAATGCTATTTATCAGCATTGCTAGACACTTTCAAATACTGGACGTCTTCAATTTGCGACCTTCGTGACGTAGGCCTCTTAAATTTATACCTATTCCGAGCTTTTATCCAGTGGAATAATCTGAAACCGTAATCATTCCTATCAGAGAAAGGATTGTAAACCTAGACAACTGTCACAGAATTAAATACGTGCTAAACTTAGTATCAAAATGAAGAATGAATTCTCTATTGGCATCACGAGGGTCGAGATTCTCATCTTTGAAGAATGAAACGACGTCAAATTATTTTTGCGCTAAAGGTCAAGAGAACGTAGAGCGTTGTCCTCGGTCACTTATCAGTATAGATACCGATCTAAATTTGCGTATATCATAGGGTTCTCAATGTATTAAAAAAAGATGAGGTACAGATAAAAACATCTATATTAATAACCAATGCTGGGAATATGTCGTTCTTTAACACTTTTCGAAAAACAAAGTGCTATTTTAGTCCCTGAGCGTGCAGTGATAAGACCAATATCAGTGAATCCCACTCAACGAGTACTAACAAAAAGTCTTAATGAACAAAATTCAGAGCCGTGGCCTTCATAATTACGAACGTGAAGTGAATATGTAATTTTTATAAATACCGTTTTTTTTACCAGAACTATTGCTAAAACCTATCAAAATCTATAGAGAGTTGCATGGGATGCGAAGGGAACTCCAGATTTTTTTTTAGCTTCCAGCACATAAGTTCTCGTGCTGCCAGGTAAATAGTGCAGGAAACAGAGAGCAAGCGAAAGAGACCGAACTAGAAAATCGAAATCCCTCAGCAATTAAGAAACTAGGAGTCCTCACCGAAACTGGTTCGGCCAATCCGTGGGGACCAGAAATTATACCCATGGGACACACAGGTGGACACTGCATCACTGCAAAACACTGAACTTCCGAAACACGCGTAGAAAATCCATAGGAGTTTCATAATGTGGCGAGAACGAACGCGAGAACTACACTATCGGGAATTTTCTGTACCGTATAGGCAATACAGCCAAAAATACTATTAACAGATATCACGGGAGCGCGACCTAGCTCGAGGCACCTCGTCGGTATCCCAAAACAGACTGTTTTGACAATAGCCAATTTCAGAAACATATTATTTCGATTGATCGATATCCGTTTAACCGATAACTACAATCCCCTTCCCGAGTCGTTCGTCTTTCTGGCATATCGGTAACGTAGTGAATCGGGAAATTATCCACGAGCGCTTACCCAGGGTCGAACATCAACTCGGATCAGGGGGTTCCTTCTCTGCCCTTAACCACAGCTCTGTCGTCCGCTCTCCAGCCCATTGGCTCCCTTGAACGGGGTGCCGGTATTACACTCGAACTCCTGCACGTCTTCTCTGGTGATTTGAGATCGAGCATCTCGACCTCAACCCAACAAACAGGACCTCCGGGAGCATTGGCGTAACGTTACGAATCTGTTCGAGAGAGTAATATTTGAACCGGGTGGTGATTCGAAGGGAACCAGAAAGCTTGAATATTATCCGAAGCGATGTCTGGAATCCTTTGTGACCGTGAATTGAAAAATCACGCCACAATACGGCCCTGATCTTTGTAAAGATTTTATAGCTACTGTCAGATCAATGTAAATCATAACCATTTCCACGCTTTTGATCGACATGGGTCACTAAGATTGCTTTTAAGGCTCTAACTCTATACGGCCACGTTTTTGAAGTCGGATTGTACAAGTTTTGAGGGGTAAAATACTTCTATACAAGTCTTATACCTGCATGTGTCGTGCGAAGAATCTCCATGAAAAAGAACATCGTTTTTTTAACACTAGTATAATAATATCAACAAGTATCATAGGTGCGTCAACGTATATAATATTTCCATATGTAAATCATAGAAATTCCATATATGAATGTTATTTACACGATTTAGTGGTTTCGATCCGAATATTTACCTCATTCCATTCAAAAAGAAAATAGCCTTCATTGTGAAAGCACCCTTACGTGTGCGTAACCTCTGACATCCCTTTAATTTGATTCGAGGATTTGGCACACAACAAGACAGCCTTTCGGAAAATCGAAGTATCCACAATAAAATCAGCATCATATTTCTGGATTGTTAACAATAATATATATGGATTAACCAACGAAGAAAAAATCTAATAATCAATTTCTCAATCGATACCAATCGTGATTTCACAGGCGAAATCGATACTTGAAAATGTGCAACGTGGACTAAATTGAAGTAGGATTATTTAGTAGGATTAGAATGTTACGCGGTATTGAAGGAATGAAAATTTTTTCCTTTTTCCAGGGGTTCACAGGTCAAAGGACTAAAACGGAAACGACTTTCTTGTATAATCCAACAATTCCGGAACCCATTGGCGGAGAACGAACTACTCTTCAAAGTGCGTTCCTGGTTGACTAAGCGGTCGTCGTCTACTGGAAAGGTTGTAGCTTGGTGACTACGACGGGATGAAAAGAAGAAGGAGTTGGCGAAGGCCTTCATCATCCTCCGCTAATATTTACTCGTGCGAACACAAAGGGAGTCGCTACTGTGACCAAAGGCCTCAGCCACGCCTCTGATAAAAATTTCTCGAAGCTGCTAAAACGACCGTACACACGTTTACATACATAATACGTAAATATATACATATTATAAAACCTCAAAAAGCCTTTAAGCATAGAATAATCACCTTTAACGATTGATCGTTCCAATAATTATTTTGATAGGAATTGACGATACACGTCAGATATAGTGTTATAATAAAAAAAACGTAGACCTACATCTAAATCCCATTCTTTAACCATAGTCGAACCATGCGATTATGCAGAAATGAATATGGTATCGTTACCATACTTTTATTATCGTTGAATTTTCTCTGAAGTTAGTTACCAGCGAAGTTTCAAATATCGTTAGCATCCGGGATGCAGAAGACGAATAAAATCGGTTCCAGCCTCAACCGTTGGCTGTTCAAGCTGGTTCGTCAGGTTGCCGGAATCCTGGTAGGCTGGCTGGTTGCTTGGCTATGTCTACTAGAGAGGCCTAAAGCTTTCAAACAAGCCTGTAATGAAATTACGAAGCTTCCAGCGTTGACGTTGCCGCTATAGCTATCAGTTCTGACAAAGTCAGAGGTGAAACGTGCCTTTGGTTAGGAACCTATTAAAATTCATGGTCGTATAATCTAATATTTTTTTTACCAATTATTTACAAAACTCTTGAAATTTACAAAACCGCAGTGGGTAAGGAAGGAGTAACATAGGTGCTGTAATGCTTTTGTGAAGTACTACTGACCTACGTCTCCGGTTTTACGTCCTGAGACGGAATCGTAGGCCAGAGGAATTGGCATGACTTGGTCTGCACTGTGTCCAGTCGCGACTGACTTCTTCTCTTACTATTCGCATTTCCAGAGCAGGGCTAGTCTCTTCTTGTTCATCGCGTAATATTCAAACGTTCTATAGTTCCTGACAAGTTTTAACAATAGTTCTGGTACATTACATCGTTAAAATACAAATTTTCCAAAAATTGAGGTGCCATACGGGTGTCAGCTCCAGCACCCCATTTTTTCAAAATCTCTTAAAAATGATTTAACAATAGGCTTTTTCAATAGTTCTCGAGGAGTTCTATACCAGTCGCTCGCAGTCCTACATCATTTTGAACAAGAAGAATTGGACGCTGGTGTCTTTTATGGGAGTACGAATATAAACTTCTTTAAATTCCATTGAACCCTTAGTTTGTCTAGCCAAATGAAGATGAACCGCAGGGTTTTCAGGTTTAGTTTTTATGGCTTTTTTGAAAATAACTTTTGAGAATAGCTTCTCTTTTTTGACCTTTTTTTCAAGCAAATCGCTGATTTCTCTTTTCGAGTTCTCAGTTCCTTAGCTTCATTGCCATTGATTAACTGTTTACATCAAGATATCATGTTTTTACACTTTCAGCTAATTGTCAAGTAAATAGATTTTATTTGATTCAACTAACTTTCAAATGAATACGCGATTCCTTCCTGTGCCCTGGTGCTACAGGAAAACTTTTTAGAAAGTATAGCATCATAATTTATTAATTAATCCAGGACGCTGCGATACAAATTTATACGAATATAACGTTGAAACTTACATTCCAGGAATTTTCTTTTTCTTGGTATATCTAAAAATAAAGATATATAAAAAATTCCAAAGGATCGCTATTGCAGCTGCTCCAGACATTTCTTGATATCACCGTGGACATCGTAGATGATTGTAGCGTCGCGACGCCACCGCGCCCCAAGGCGTCCCATTCAAAAGGCCTGACTCTGTCGACAAATCTTAAGGAAACGTGAACATCTCGCGAGAATACTGTCAAAAGCCACGGGGTTGCTTTTATGACGGTTTTCTCTCCTTTGCTAAGAAAGCGAAGACATCACGGAGGTTTTACAAATGAATGCATAATACATTCAAGCCTATATTGCAGGTAATATTTATTTTACTTCTCTATAAGGTATTGGATTTCATAATGTATTTTCATTTTATAACTTCATTTCGAGCTTTTCGATAATACCATTTTTTTAAAACCCTATTACAAGTACTCTACTCTTGAACCTTCCGCTGCAAAAACTAGATAAAGCTGCAAAATATTTTATACGCGTCCGTGTGAACCGAATAAATACACCAGCGAAATTTATACGAGGCAAGTACATGAAATTCATGTATAGCAGCGAAAGGGTAAATACGTGTTGCGTGTTAATAAAGCCTTGCAAATGGAGCCAGATACTTTCGGGCACAGAGAACTAGGGTAAAGAATCGAAAAATAATGGCCAGACAGTAAAAATCCCTCGGGGGATTACCAAGCGTCCTTATCAGAACACCAGCCCTGTATCGCCAAGAAACAAGATACCAGATTGCACATGTATACGTATTTTCGAAAAATATAAAACTGGTAATCGAACGAGTGATAAAATTTTCATGAATATTTCTATAATTCAAAATGTCAAAGTTCTATTAATATATATAAAAAATGTCTATTTTCGTCGAATTATATTACAATGCTGTTTGATAATCCGATACCCGGAGGCATTTAGGAACAGTGAATAAATAAAGAAATCAGAAGGATCCAGCCTCACTGATGATTACTGGGGAGAAAAAACAGAAGAGAATGAAATAAGAGCAGTAAGAGTGCGGGTTGCCTTGGGAATCTCTTTTAATGAGAAAACAAGCCTACGCGCTGCCACTGCCTCGAGGACTTTTTACTCGGCAAGAGAAGTACACTTGTGAAATTTTCTTCGTGGATTAAGAGACACAAAAGCCGCGAGAGAAGCGGTACAATGTAAAACTAGTGGTACTCTTAATTTGCAAATTTTATTAAATATCTCCCGCGCACAGATAAGTTATCACGGTACACTGTAATGTTTTCCGTACTATCAACAATTGTCATGCACAAATAGTACCGTTTATGGAATCTATACTCATAGCAGTACGCAAGTATTATATTTCCAGTTGTTTATCAGATCGTTACCAGCAAACGATACTTGTCGAGGCTAAATGTCAACGAAAGTATTATATCAGTGATACCATATCTTAACGTGGGAACGATACTAGCTAGTATAATAGATACAAAAGTATATTGGAGAAATCGTAGAAGAGGATGGATGGACTGATAAAATAAATTCTCATTATGAGTTCGCATTATGGTAACGTATCATGTACGAATACTATGTTATACAAAGTATTTATACCTGTATGTGACGTAAGAAAAGAACTTGCTAGAGGACACATTTTCCTAGACTTACTTCAAGCCTGACATAGTTTGCGGTACGTTATAAATAAAGTGTACGAATACAGGTAGACTTGAGGTAAGTATGCTCACTGTGATAGTATACCCACAGTGCCAGCTAAGGAGAAGTTTTGGATGGGATACCCTCAGGCGTAATGACGTAAGTGGATTCTTCATTATGCAAACCAATCAAGAGTGAAGTTAGTCGAGGCGTCCGATATGAATCTTTGAATTATACTAGACCGACATATGCGGCTGGTATAGAACAAAAGAGAGCAGCGCTGTGGCAGAGCACTGAATAAATTCAGTGTCACATTGTTCAAGCACTTTATTTCAAAACCGAAATTAGTTTCTATCTATAATTTAAATTCTATCTGTAATTAATCAATATTTTGGTATCTGAAGTGATCCATATTTTTCGATACTAAAAAAATCCGCTTCGCAATTAATCATTCTTTATTATTGATGATAGTCAACCAACATTTCGCTAAGTTAACCTATTTTTCCAGACTGTACCGTCACACTCGTTGACTGACGACACCAACAGCCAATCACAGTGCGAATAAAGCGACAGCATTGATACAATCGGCACTTGGATAAAATCTGACATGGATTTCTTAGGAGAAAAACGAAAGGAAGGTGTAAGCTGATAACGGAAGAGTATATCGTTAGCATCAGTTTATTGAACAAGCTTGCTATGGACTTTAAAGTTTGTTTTTGGAAAATTTCCAAAAGGGAATGCATTCATTGCGAATTCTTTATAAAATTTTCAAAAATTTCATACAGCAGTTGTTAGTGTCTTTTTTGTTTCAAGCGTACAACTCGATAAGTAAAAATGCGTGAGAAGTGATATCCAATCCAAAGCGCAGACCACTTATCCAAAGAAGCTCCGGCAACCTCATTAGGTCAACCAACTCATTAAATAGCTCCAACGTCACCTCGTTAAATCCGTGTAATTATTCATCTCGAAGCCATGCTGCATTGTTTCGATCCACTGGGATTTCCATTGTTTTTTGGTATACCGAAGCTGCGTTTGCGTTAAAGATTTTATTACTCGCTTGCGTTAACCAAAAGACCTAGTAACCCACAGCTTAGAAAGTATTAAAAGTTTTACGAAAATCCGGTATAACCGTACAATGTGAAAATTTAAAGTTATTTATTTGTTTCGAGTACTACCTTTAAGGTACCTTTGATACCATTCGTTAATCCTGATATTTTCTCTGAATCATTTACAGATTCAATATATCTCTTTACACTGCATTAGCTGCAATATCATGTATTTAGAAAAATAATTTTTTTTCCAGCACTCGATTCAGCACTATCTATTGATACTTTGGGCAGGTTTACTATGTAATCCTTCGGATATGGTACTTTTGAAGTTACGCCTAGCAATAAGAAGGATCCAAAGGGATATAGCTATCCTATCGGGTGGGTTTCCAATATCGAGGTCTGCGGGTCGTGAGCAAACGCTACGTTGGAAGTCTACAGGAAGGACATGCAACCTACCTCAATTACATGCAAATCCTGACAAGTTACACGGAAAACCTCAACAGGGTCTGGATCTTCCCGTTCGAATTGGATACAGAGCATTCTGATATCATTGTTAAACAAGTTAATTCGAAAGGAGATAATAATTTCTCAAGTATTCAAAAATTAAAGAATAAGTAAAGCATTTTTTTAAATCGAGAGAGAGAGAGAGCGAGAGAGAGAGAGAGAGAGATAGCGAATAACGCTATAGCATACATGATCCAATTGGCAAGTTCAAATGCAGGGCAATTGGAATACACTGAATAGAGCCATGTATCAGAATTTAAATAGAATGAAAGAAGCACAGAGGAGACGAAGTCTCAGAAGTTTGAAGTCCGAAGACGAAGACGGATGGAATGTAGAACTCGAAAGTGATACCGATTGGAAGAAGCGCGTGTAAGTAATTTGAAAAAAAAATATAAAAACTAAACAAGAGTCACAATAAAAATCAGAAAATATCGAAAGAGACAATTGTTTCTCACAAGCCAATAATTTTGTTTGCTCAATGTAGTAAGAATAATCTAATAAGCGTATTCTTAAATTATATGACGAACATGAATGTTTTATAACGTCGTTGTCGAACAACTATCAAATGATTACCGATCAACTGTACACAGATCGCATTTAATCACTTGAATTTAAAGCGATGCCATATTTCGATAAAATTACAAGTCAAGACTACTCCGTCATAATTACGGCTTAACAGAGACACATCTTTATCATGGATTCCTTTCAGTACTTATGCAATGATAATTTTTCAGCGTCGCTACTCTCACGGTGATGTTCCTCGTATCAGTAGCAGATACCAAGCGATAAAACGAGTATGTAAAATTAACTTGAACCATATTTTATAATTATTTTTCAAATTATATTATCTTCGAAATCGAAATTGCTTAAGTGAATTTTATATTGAGTTAAAGTGTTTTTCTCAGCGTAGCAAAGTGATACTCCTCGCTGTTAAGAAGCGACCAGCTGCACTTAAAATGCATCGACCCATCCTCAGTGCAACGATACTTCTGCTCGCTCTTGTAATCATCGAGAGTGACGCAACAATTCCGGATAACACTTCCGCTTTCGATTCGCAACATCCAAAAGTCAATTGGAATGATCCCGTCTCGTATCGACTTCCGTCTGAAATTGTGCCGCGTCACTATGCTCTTCAGATTGACGTTAGAATGGACGAAGAGGATTTCTTCTTTACCGGCACCGTTGAAATTTCAGTCAACGTTAACGTACCCGTGAAAAAGATAGTTCTACATGCGGATTCTCTGGTTATATCTGAAAGTGCAACCAGAATCGTTAAAGAAAGTAGTAACGATTCACTGGTGATTCTTAGCCAGACATACGAGACCGTGCCACAGTTTTATATTATTAACCTAGCCGAGAATCTTCAATCAGGAAATTACACAATCTCTTTGTCGTTCAGTGGGGATATTCTTGAAAATTGGATCGGACTGTATAGGACCAGTTACGGGAGAAGTTCGCCGAAGTATGCATCTTGATTATTAAACAACGAAGTACAGTTGAAATTTGTATGGAAATTGGTTTTTTGTTACAGTTGGATGGCGGTTACACAATTTGCTACAACGCACGCGCGACGTGCTTTTCCGTGCTTCGATGAACCAGGATTGAAAGCAACTTTCGACATTTCTATTGTACATGAATATTATCGATTTGCTTGGTCCAACACGCGCGCTACCAAGACTCTCGGGAAGTACGTAATGGTCGACAGATACTTGCTATCGAAGATAACAGTAACGATTTTGAATTGATGTCGATAATTTAAAAATTTTTTTTACAGCTCAGGCAGATTAATTACTTACTTCGCTCGAACGCCAAGAATGTCAACCTACCTCGTGGCACTTGCCGTTACCAGATTTGACGGACAGTCAGCAAGACCCGGTTACGCAGTATCCACCATTGCTCGTCCAGAAGCAATGACGTCGGCTGAATATTCAATTGTGAAAGGGGAGCAGCAATATAGAGCCATTCAAAATTGGATGGGACAGTCGGACTTTCTTGATAAAGTCCAACAGTTGGCTGTGCCTGATTTCTTTTACTCCGGCATGGAAAATTGGGGATTGATTACTTACAGGGAATCGGTATTGCTGCAAATTGACGGAGTTACCAGTTCGAGAGATCTACAAACCATAACCAATATTATGTCGCATGAGTATGCTCATGTGTGGTTTGGTAACATGGTGACCCCATCTTGGTGGAACTATGTATGGCTGAGCGAGGGCTTTGCTACTTACTTCGAATACTTTGGTAGTTCTCTGGTGCATAAAAACTGGCGACTTATGGAACAGTATGTCGTGGATGTGGTACACTCCGCTTTGAATTCTGATTCAGTAAGCAGCACAAGAGCTATGAATGGCGAAGGAATTGGTAGCCCTGCGACTATTGCTCAATCACTGGATATCATTTCTTATCATAAAGGTTAAAATATATTCATGTTACGTGGCAGTAAACTAATTATCGCACTTATCAATATTCATTCGATTTTAGCCGGTTCAGTCATCCGGATGCTGTCACATATAATCGGCGAGGAAGCTTTTCGTACTGGACTTCAGAATTACTTGAAAATAATGTACTGTGGTATATGTATTTTTAACTTGTATATTAAATGAATATTTCTCGAAATATTAATCAATATCGCTTTCAGGGCTTTGCAAGCGGCTTCTCCATCCGACCTTTACCCACTGTTGCAAGCTGAAGCTGATATCGGCGGAATTTTACAGACACACGTCACTGTAGAAAACGTTATGAATACCTGGTCCAGTCAACCTGGATATCCGTTAATTACTGTAACAAGAAATTATTCGAATACGGTAACGGAAGTTTCTCAGGAACGCTTTTATCTGGATACTGATTTGAGTACAGTGAATCCGGATGAATTTCGTTGGTGGGTGCCCGTGAATTACGCAACTGAAAATTCACTAGCGAATTTCAACGTCACAAATGCCATCGAATGGATACGCCCTCAAGATAAAAGCATAATAATTAGCGGATTTAATAGCAGCGGCTGGGTGATCTTCAATGTTCAACAAGTTGGCTATTATCGTGTCAATTATGACACGACTAACTGGCATCTTTTAATTAATTATCTTAGGACTAATAATTACGACGTTATCCCGCCTACAAATAGGGCATCTTTGATAGATGATGCATTCAATTTAGCAAGAGCTGGTTATATTGATTATTCGATAGCGCTAAATCTTACTAAATATTTACATCAGGAGACTGATTACATTCCGTGGGTAGCAGCGAGCAATTCTTTTACGTTCCTTGACGGAAGGCTTCTCAGGCGACCGATATATCCCGCCTACCAGGTATATAAAAAAAATATATTTAATACAGCACAAAAACGTGTTATCATATTTTAATCGAAACTTTTTTTTTTTACAGAAATATATTAACAGTCTGGTCAAGAAATTAGGAAATTCTCTCAGTTTTAATGAGAATTTATTTGATCATCATCTTACCAAGCTCTTACGTAATTTGATATTAACATGGTCGTGCAATACTAACGACAAAGATTGCTTGTACAATGCACAACGTCTTTTTGATATTTGGATAGAAGATCCTGCTGCCACGTATAAAAATATATACTTTCTCTCAGTCTGATTCTAATCCCAACAATTGTTTTTATTAACTTTCTTTGCAGAATTACGCCTGACCTTAAAAGTTTTGTCTACTGTTCGGGTTTACGCAGTGCTAATCAAAATACGTGGGAACTTGTTTGGCAAAGATATATTAATACTGATTTAGCTAATGAACAAAATTTATTACTCTCCAGTCTTGGTTGTACAGCCGACCCTACGTCAGTCGAAAGGTATATATACATAGATATTTTTAAATTGAGAATATAATTTCTGTAACACGTGAATGGTGATTAAATTTTTTATTTTATACAGATATTTGAACATATCAATCGATCCGGAGAGTCCTATTCGTTTTCATAACAGGAATACAATGTTCAATAGCGTACTGAGAAGCAATGTTGATAATTGGAGCGTGGTTAATCAATTTGTAAAAAATAATGCAGACAGAATTGTTGATACGTGAGTGACCAATTGTATCATACTAAGGATTAACAAAACAATTTCAGTTTCTATATATTGTTATTGTACAATTTTCAGCTCTGGAATTTCTAGATTGTTTAGTATGTTGAACTCATTAGGAAACACCATAGTAAGCAGAGAACAGCTTAATGAGGTAAAGATGAAGTATTCAATCAATTAATTATCAGTGTGATAATCGAACATGTTCATTCGCCTGGTTGTTTCAGTTCCAAAATACTCTGAGTGGCTTCAACGAACATTACTTTACTAAGGATGTTAATGTCGATGATATCATAGCACGTGCCGAACAAACTTTAACCTGGATTGATAAGTATGTACCTGGTATTGAAATTTGGCTCGAAGAATATATTGAGAAATCCAGTTCGACTGCCGTTACTGTAAATATTTTCACAATTACGACAGTCCTCCTTATAACGATTGTAAAAGTGTTAATGGACGATCTCAATAAATTTTAAAATAATCTAATCTTATGTCTAAATACAACTGTGTAAGTATTATTATTTATCAACCATAATATGAATAAGAACTGCTCTTTCATAATGGATATCGACTTTTTTGTCACGCATTCCAATCGATCGATTTGTTTGTGGCATTCGTAGTGTAGTTTCTTTTTTTTAATTGATAAATCGATAAATTGTTAATGATAATTTCGATGATATCATAGCACGTGCTGAACAAACTTTAACCTGGATTGATAAGTATGTACCTGGTATTGAAATTTGGCTCGAAGAATATATTGAGAACTCAAGTTCGACCGCCGTTACTGTAAATATTTTCACAATTACGACAGTCCTCCGTATAACGATTGTAAAAGTGTTAATCGACGATCTCAATAAATTTAAAAATAATCTAATCTTATATCTAAATACAACTGTGTAAGTATTATTATTTATCAATCATTAGTATATATGAATAAGAACTGTTCTTTCATAATGAATATCGACCTTTTTGTCACGCATTCCAATCGATCGATTTGTTTGTGGCATTCGTAGTGCAGTTTCTTTTTTTTTTATATGATAAATCGATACATTAGAGTTCATAAGGATCAAAATACAAATTGAAATGAATTATTGAACTACTAGACGTGAACTCTACGTACGTGAAAACTAAATGCGAAGATATTTTAATAAAATGGAGAAAAATAATCAAAATCAATTAATGAACAAGACTACAGCATAAGCATATTAACTATGGCAAGGCAGCACGAAGCGTATAATAAAAATTGCAATATTTCATGCGACAAAGGATATATTAAGCTTTGTAAAAAGTGCTTATTCCATTTTGAAACAATTTTTAATCTAACTTATTGAAAATCCATTTAATTGATTGCAAATAGTTAATAGATCGGTCATCATAAATCATCAATGTAATTATCAGGGATTACAAGCGTCCTGATAAGGTAGAAATCATTGAGCATGATTACGTGTACATCTTCAGAATATTAAGAAAACTCATGCCAGTAAATTGGTAAACATTAGGAAAGATAGATAGTGGAAGTATCTGATCGAACGAGATCAAACTGTATCATCAATTATATCAGTGTAGACAGTTAATCATTCGTGCACCTCGGTTCGTCGAAAATATCAATTTTAAAAACTATTTTCTACCAGGAGGAGATACCGCAATCTCAAGATACAAATAATACATTTTTATCACCAGCAAGTATATCTAGAGTACCTGTGTGAAGAAACCATTAATTGTGCTCAGTATGTCAAGTGGGACTTGAAATAATAGATCTTCAAGTAAAATGCATGGAATTGAAATAATTGTTTTTCTTTTATCACTATCGTTCGGATCAATAGTTGCTAACAATTTTCCACAATATCAAGATCCAGAAATTGTAAAAGAACTTCAAAATAGACTAGAACACTCATTGACCTATAGACTTCCCAACAATATTTTACCCGATGCTTACGATCTGAAGATATATACACAAATTGCAACTGGCAATTTTACTTATCAGGGAGAAGTAAAAATTCAGCTGAGAGTACTCTCAAGTACAAATATCATCACGGTCCATAAAGATGACTTGACGATCCTCGAAGAACAGACAACTGTTTATTCCACTGTGAATCAGTCAAACAATTTTTATGCGATATCAGCCCAAGATTACGATCAGAAGACACAATTCTACAGAATCAGGCTCAAGGAATTTTTAAAACCAGGCAATTATGTCCTGTCAATTTTCTTCGTTGGGGAAGTTAACGATGGCTTGTTTGGATTCTACAGAAGTTCTTATACCGTTAACGGAGTTACAAGGTAAGTCTACATGATCAATGGTCATAATGACTTTTTAATATTTTTAAAAATACATATATTAATTTATCATAACAATATTTATGTGGTATTATTGAAATTGCATATTTCATTATTAGATGGATTGGATTGACACAATTTTCACCTACATACGCACGTCGTGCATTTCCATGCATGGACGAGCCCCACCTTAAGGCAATTTTCACTATTCATATCGGTTACTATGATAACCAAACAGTAACTAGTAATACGCCATCATTAAAAACCACTATGAAGTATGTATTAAGGAAACTGATAATGTTTTATTAATAATCAAATATATTATTCCAAAAAATTTCCTTATTACTAGATCAAATTACCACTTGACTACTATGCGGGATACACCTGCCATGTCAACTTATTTAGTCGGATGGATAGTGCACGATTTTACAAATACAAAATCTGCCGATTCAAATGTCAGAATGTGGTCGCGCGACGATACCAGTGCATACAGAGATTATGCATTGAACGAAGGTCACTTGATTTATACCGCACTCGAAGAGTGGATGAACTTTACGAATCCAATTGCCAAAGTAGATCAATTTGCGATTCCCGATTTTAATTTTAACGCCATGGAAAATTGGGGATTGATCACTTATAGGGAATCGGTTGTATTGTTTGCTGATCGATCGACACCAACAAGACATATCCATAATGGGCTTACAGTGATGGCGCACGAATATGCTCACAAGTGGTTCGGAAATTTGGTAACGCATCATTTTTGGGACGTTGTTTGGTTGAAGGAAGGATTCGCTTCATATTTTCAATATTTCGGTGGATCATTGGTCCATCCTGATTGGCGGATGATGGAATTGTTTGTCGTTGATATTCTTCAACCGGTTTTAATTCAAGATTCTGATTCGCACGCAAGAACAATGAATGTACAAGGTGTCGGAGATGTTCAATCGATTATGGGTACCCTTGATTTTGTATCTTACAGAAAAGGTATGTTAATTCGTTGAACATAATTAGTAGGTAGAGGATTTAATTGTGATTAATTAAATTTTACTTCCATGCAGCTGCATCTGTAATACGTATGCTCTCGCACTGTATAGGAGAAGACGCTTTCCAAGCAGGATTACGAAGTTACCTGAAAGACTTGTACGTTGCGTAATTTTATGCTGTTATCTAATCAGTTGGATTTTTTTGTAGATTTGATGTTATCGTTGCTTTCTTTCTTATCAAAGAGCTTTCTCATCGGCCACTCCGTCAGACGTTTACTCGCATTTACAAAATTCCTCGGATTTCTATGGAGCTTTGCAGAGACATATCGAGGTTAAGAGAGTCATGGATACTTGGGCGAATCAACCGGGTTTCCCATTGATTACAATTCGGCGAAATTATACGACCGAGACACTGGTGGCTTATCAGGAAAGATTTTATAAAAATCGTTCCTCTTCCACTGCTGATCCACATGCGTACAGATGGTGGATACCAGTTAATTTCGCGATGGAGTCATCGACTGATAAACTTTCTCAAGCTAATTTCACTGATTGGCTAAGAGAGGAAGACGATAGTATTATATTTAACTATATCACGTCCAACGAATGGATAATTTTTAATTTACAACAAATCGGATATTATCGTGTTAATTATGACGAAACTAATTGGTACATGTTGATCAAATATTTGAAGTCAGTCGATTTTGAAAAAATACTAGCAATCAACAGGGCTGGTTTATTGGACGATGCTTTCAACTTAGCCAGAGCTGGATATATTGACTATGCGATTCCTTTGAATTTGTCAGAATATCTTATACAGGAAACTGATCATGTTCCCTGGGTTGCTGCTGGAAATTCTTTTAATTTTTTAAATTCGATTCTCTCTGCGAAACCGGCGATTCATGCTGCGTTTCAGGTAATACAGAAAATTATGCCACTTTTTTGCCATTTTTTACCAGTCTCTTCCTTTTGTTTATAGGAATATGTTAATAGTTTACTTGTCCATGAGTATCACGCTCTGGGTTTTCAAGAAAGATTTTCCGATGAACACCTGACGAAATTGCATCGAAATCTGATATTGTCGTTGGCTTGTTCTATGAATAACGAGCATTGCGTGAAAAATGCTATTTCATTGTTTCAAACGTGGATTTCGAATCCGGCAGTAACGTAAAAATTCACTGTTTCTATTGTATCGTGCAATGAGCACTAACACTAAAAGTACATAAACGCATTGATCACAGAATAACACCAGACTTGAAAAGTTTCGTCTATTGCAATGGAATTCGTGCTGGAAGTGAAGATGATTGGAATAGAATGTGGACACGATTTTTGGAAACTAATTTATTTACGGAATACGAATTAATAATGACTGCACTCGGATGTACGAAAGATCCTGTACTGATAAAACGGTATTTTCAAAATTGCATTGCTATTTCACAAATTTGCATATTCGAAATTTAAATATTTTATTCTTTCTACAGCTATTTGAATGCCACGATTATTCCGGAATCCAAAATTCGAAGACAGTACAGATTTTCAGCCGTGAATGCCGTTGTAAACGGTAATCCAACAAATCATGAGGCTATCTTCGATTTTATTGACGTTAACATACACGGCATCGTGGAGTCGTGAGTATTTAAAAAATGTTATCGTCAGACCTAGTTTAATTCCGCGAGCTGTACTGATTTGCACGTATGTCTTGATTGTGATAAGACAGTATCACAGATTTGCTTTTAGTGCAGCACATCGTAAAACATTTCTCAAGACATTGTTGATTTGCTTTTCAGACGAGGTCACAGTTTTCTTATTAACATGCTCAATGCCATTGGACAAAAAATATACACAGTGGAACAACTTGCAAAGGTAATAACGAACAGAGATTGATATATCATATACTGATATATATTAAAAATTTGGATATCGTCTTTAAAATAAAAATATTATTACCCTAGTTTCGAGATCTCATAGAACGTCATAGCGATCATCTAGGAGATGCAGTGGAGGCTGCACAGGAGTCTATAAGTGTTGCTGAAAATAATATAGCTTGGGTTGAACATTACGCACCCAGTATTGCCGAATGGTTGCCAGTGACTGAATCATCAGGATCATCGACTCTGATAAAAAATAATCCTATAACGATAATATCTGTAATGATTATAATTATGTCGTATAGTCTCTAAGCACTGAAATTATAATCTTACAATATTTTTGAAAGTCGAATTATAAGCGATACTACAATTTTTATTAATGACTCCTTTTCCCCTTATCTATTCGATCCTAGAAGAGAGTCCAGAAAGAATTGTAGAGATAACGATGATGATCGCAACGACCCATTGGATACAATTCCAAAAACAAAAAATATATCATTGATATACTCTTAATAATATCTGAAGTAACTTTAACGAGTGAAAGCGTCAGCTTAACTCAGCTGATGCTCTAGATGATAAAATTGCATACGTCCTGTTCAGGAGAATTTACGGACGTGTTTAAAAAAAATCTTGTTAATAATATAAATCGATTGTAAATAATTCAAAAGGAAATTCCAAATACTAGTGATTAATTTATCAAGGGCTTATATCATAGGATGACGAAGTATTTGACTATCTAGATAAGAATGCTGTTTATCATAACATCACGACACTTGCTGTCTCTTCGTGAACTAAATATCTTTAGGATGACTTAGAATAAGACGGATAATGTGGCTTTTCTAGTGGCAGAAGTTAATTTATAATTAATTACATCAATTCATTTTGTAGGGATTTAAAAACGAGATTAACTTCAATCTTTATCAAAGATTAGTAATAAGAAAATAATTATTTCTCGCTTTAAATATGGAACACTAACTGATCTCTTTTCTGATGGCCTTTCAGTCTCGGACACCACGAATACAACATTTTGCCTGGTAACGTGTTGTCAATTCATTAAAAAAAAAAAGATCCAGTTAAATAAGTATAAAATTCTTCGAGTTCCACTGAAGTGCAAATCTCAAATTTCATTAAACCCAGTGATCTGTGCATGTGAATCGTGTAGTTTTTTGTGTATAAAATTATAAAAATAATTAGAATACCAAAAATTATAAAAACACTAAGAACCGATAAAAAATATATATTTTTTTTTTATTGCAGACATGCATCAGTCGGGCTTTGCAATCGGGGTGCTCGCAGCCCTGATTGTCCTCGCATCCGGGAATCCACTGGAATTCGAAAAGTTATCTCCAAACACAGGGGATCTTCGTGATAATAGAATTTACAGATTGACAGACAATGTTATACCAACCAATTACACCTTGAAACTCGTACCATACATATCTGACCAAAGTTTCGTTTTTACTGGTGAGGTCGAGATTGACTTCACAGTCACCAATTTAACAAACGTTATAATTCTGCATGCACTTGACATCACAATAAACCAAAGTAATACTGCGTTACGTTCAAAGAGTGCAAACGGCAGTTTATCAATTCACGCTCAAAGTTATGATCCCATAAGAGAATTTTTCCTTATCACTTTGCAAAGTAATCTTCTTCGGGGAAACTATAGTCTTCACTTGTCATACACTGGACACTTAAGAGATCACATGATTGGATTTTATAGAAGTTACTATGACGTCGGTACCGAGAGAAGGTACTGAAAATAAATTTTGACGAAGCATTAAACGCAACAATTAAATTTATATTTTTGAAAATCTTTCAAAAATTTGTCCTCCAGGTGGCTCGCCACTACGCAGTTTCAGCCAACCTATGCAAGAAGAGCATTTCCATGCTTTGACGAACCCCGCTTTAAAACACCATTCAATATCTCAATAGCTCATTTCGCGAATCAAACTGCATCCTCTAACATGCCTGGCCACGTTAATACCACTGTCGAGTAAGTTTAATTCGAATAGGACAATGTATCGGGGTTTAAGATTTGTAGTATCCGTCAAGATACAAATATATTTATTCATTTTCAGTAATACGATTGGTGGCAGAATCTGGACCAACTTCCAGCTGACTCCTCCAATCTCAACTTATTTATTGGCATTCGTTGTCTCTGACTTCACAAGCACTACTAACGTAAATTCAAACTTCAGTATATGGTCGAGAAGTGGTGCTGTTAACGCTCAAAAATTTGCTCTCGTTTATGGCGAACAGCAATATTTGGCTCTTGAAGATTACTTGGGTGTTTCTGATCCAATTCCTAAGATTGATCAATTCGCCATTCCGGATTTCAATGCTGGTGCTATGGAGAACTGGGGTATAATTACGTACAGGTAAACATCGAATAGACGATACTTTTGACATGAGTCCCCAAAAGGAGAGAGTCGATCCGATCAATTTGTTGAAATCTGGAAACTGTGTACTTCACATATTGTTATCAGTACGATTATCGTAATGATTGACTTTCTGTATTATAGGGAAAGATTCCTACTTTGGTACGATGGCGTGTCCACTCCTCGTGATCAGGAAAATGTTGCTACAGTCATGTCCCATGAGTTTGGTCACAACTGGTTTGGTAACCTAGTCAGTCCCGAATGGTGGGACTATCTATGGTTGAACGAAGGTTTCGCTAGTTACTTTGAATATTTTGCAACCTCTTTGATCCACACCGATTGGCGTTTGATGGAAAGATTCGTCGTTTACGCTCTACAACCAGTTCTACTATCGGATTCGTTGGAATCCACTAGACCCATGACTAATTCAGTTGGTAGTTCAGCTTCCGTCCTTGGCAGTTTCGACAGGATTGCCTACAGCAAAGGTCAGCCGTTTTTTTATAGATTCATAATCAAATAGTATCCCGAATGTTGAGTCTCATTTTTTAAATTCATTACAGCTGCCTCCGTTCTTCGTATGTTGAAGCATATTATGTCGGAACCTCTTTTCAATCAAGCTCTGACCAACTTCCTTAATGAGAAGTATGTAATTTAACTGTATTTTTCTTACGTTATATTACATGCGAATCCAATTTCTTTCAGGGCTCTGGGTGTAGCAACACCAGAAGATCTATGGCGTCACATGCAAGCTGTTTCCGAGGCAAACAGTCATGTGCAAGCTCATACAAATATCGGAGACATTTTCAAAACCTGGGTCAATCAACCAGGATATCCGGTTTTGAATGTGGGAAGAAATTATTCTACAACCGTAGTGATACTCACGCAAGAACGCTTTTTCCTTAATCCACGATCTCCAACTGCTGATCCAGATTCTCAAAGATGGTGGATACCCATTAACTTCGCCACGCCGAACAGTCTATGGCGATTCGACGTAACCAATTCCAGTGATTGGCTTCGTCCTCAAGATGGGTCCCTCATTATTTCTGGTTATGGACCAACCAATTGGGTCATCTTCAACACTCAACAAAGTGGATATTTTCGTGTTAATTATGATCCTATCAATTGGTATATGATCATTGACCAATTGAAGGGTGAAAACTATACTGTAATTCCTCCAGTAAATCGTGCATCTCTCATCGACGATTCATTGAACTTTGCTCGTGCTGGATATATTAATTACAGTCTTGCTCTCGATCTGACTACATATCTGGAGCATGAATACGATTACGTACCTTGGTACGCTGCTTGGACTAACTTTGGTCATCTTAATAGAATGCTTGCTCGAAATAAGCATTACGCACTATGGGAAGCTTACATCAGAAAGCTCATTGAACCCAGTTATAAAAATTTGACGTGGACAGTTTCACCTGATGATGATCACGTCACGCGATTACAACGTGGGCAGGTACTCAATTGGGCTTGCAATTTCGGAGTTCAAGGCTGCCGCCACGAAGCTATTACTAGATTCAATAACTGGATCAGAAATTCTTCCAATACGTAAGTACTTCGTACAAGGTATTTTTAACCTGGAAAAAAAAGATTAACTAATCACGGCTCCTTGGTCCATCTTATTAGAATCCTTCCTGATGTAAAATCAGCGGTTTATTGTTGGGGAATTAATAATGCCGACCAAGCGACTTGGGATATTGTTTGGAGTCGATTTTTGGAAAATGACATTTCCACCGAGGAAGTGCTTCTTCTTAGCTCATTGGGTTGCAGCGGAGATCCAGCTATTCTTCAGAAGTATTTACCAACTGATTTCTTATTAATACTTTTTATTCGTACGGTCGTATGGTATCCAGTCATCTTTTTCATCTCAGGTACCTAGAACTGTCTATTACTCCGGATTCTGGAATTCGTTCTCAGGACAGTACTTCGGTTTTCAATTCCGTAATCAACGGTCCCAACAGTAACTTGGAAGTGGCTCTCAAGTTCATTGAAAAAAATTTTACCGCGATTTCCGAATTGTACGTATAATCTACATAGAAAATATGATAAAATATTTTTGGAATCTTTGAATTCACAAGACGATATGATATTTTAGTTACGGTGGAATGAACTCTGTCGCCAATATGCTTACCGCGATTGGCAATAGAATTACCACTGAGGATCAACTGATACAGGTAAAATCTTATCAGAGGCATAGTAATGAATTATTCTGATCTTTTAAAAATTCTTCAGCACAAATATCCAACTTACTCTTTTTTTTCCAATTCCAGCTCAGAAAAATTACGACTGCTAACAATTTTGGCGCAGCCCAAGGATCTATTGCTGGTACCATCCAGCTTGCTGAATCAAACATCGAATGGCTATCAAACAATGCTCATAGTATTTTCAGTTGGCTTGAGGGCCAGAATTTGCCAATAATACATCCTCAAGAAAGCGATGCATCACCGTCGTTCTACATATCCAGCATGCTGATAACGCTTATGATCAGTTTAACAATAATCAGAAATAATTTTATATAAATTATGAAATCCCTCTGATAAGTATTATTTTTCTTCGACGTGACACATTGAGATGCATAATTTATCGTTTCAATAATATTGATTAAACCAGCCTCTGATTTCTTGATGTCACCTACTGTAAAATGAAATGTCGAAGTAAAATAAAATATGCTAACATAAATTTCAAGAGTGCCATAGAAAGAAAACGGAACAAGTTTTTCTTTCTTAATCATAATTCGAAGATTAGTACCGCACGAGTTACAAAAAATTGAAATGTATCATAAAGCGTGTGTAATATAACCCAATACATTTTTCGTTAAATAAATTTTCATTACATAACTGTAAATATGAGAAACATTAGTGCTGGATTTGAAAAAATAAATCGGGCCACTTTAAGTAAGATAAATCAACGTCAGATTTCTGTGATACGATGATCTTGCAAGAAAACGGATTAGATTCGTTAATTTAAGGAATTAATATATTACCAAACTTTACAGATTTAGATAAAAATGCTACTGGAAATAGTTGCCGTCTGGAGTACGCAGGATGGAGAGAAAGATGTAAAGATCAAGATTAAAAAGTACTTATAAATTCATCTGCTGTTTAACAAGGGACAGCAATTAGACAAGTTTATAAAATTTGAAGAATATCAGTATATCGACAAAAGGTTAAGACTCAATTTGAACTCAAGTAATGGACAATTACATTTATACATCTCTCACTTTCTCTTTTAGATGCAATGAGCTTTCATATTGCCAGTTTAGTGCTGGCAACTTATATTAAATCCGCACATGGCTGTAATCAAATTCGGAATTCACTGACATTTTTTAATCACGAAGACACCAACCGCACAGAGTGCGATTTCAACAGCTGAAATCCAGTCTGAATCGTAGACTATTCGCCAGATACTATTGCCTGATTAGCAGCGAACGTAAAGAATCCAAGATCAGAGATAGCTGGAGTCATAAATCAGATAATAACTTTCATAATTTTATAATTCGTCCCAATGCAGATTTTCATATAATTCAAAGCTGCCAAAAATCCAAATGCCTTAAAAATGACTCGTTAATATTATCAGTGTCAAAGCATTAGCGTTAAACAATTTTTAACAATAAAATACAACTGCAAAGTAACTGGCTAAGCTATTATCAAACGCACTACTTATAATGTCACTATCGGTATAGATATCTTAATGCACTTTATCAGGTGACTGGATATAAGTGACACAGCTTTCCTTAAGCGCAGAAAATAAAGTAATAAAAGAATTTCTAAGAAAAAGATCTAAGTAAACTTATCTCAGTTTTATAATAATTTGTATGATTCATTGTCGTACAAAAACGTGCCAGACGTTAAGAATTACATCATTTCACGGATACACTCCATAAAACATTTATTAAACAACAACAACAACAATGACTGTATATGTATAATTTCCCAAAAGCCAATTACTTAATGCTATCTAATTAAAAAATTTTTTTTTACCACAACGACAATTAGTTCATGTATCTAATGCTGCGGTTTGATAAGATAGTGTACTATGCATGATAAGGTCTTTATGGATGCGGACTATGGCCACATGCTTACTCATATATTCTTGATCAAGTGAAGAATATGTAACAAACTCTGCTAGTCCTTCGGTGTCGCCAACCGGCTACCAAGGTACTCAATAACTCTTTCTTATTGCATCTCAGTATCTCAATAAATCGCATTGTTCGAGAAGTGACGTGCAAAGGCATTAAGATAATTAAATTTCATTATAAAATTGTCTATAATTAATCATCAATTTCTGAACGCAGATGAGCCGCACCGGACTCCTTCTCGTCGCTCTGTTCGTAGGTGTTGTAAACGGTACGCCTATTAACGTTAAAAGTGCTGCATCCAGCTCAAAGGGAATAAGTGCAAAGGAAACGACACGAGCTGATAATGATTATCGTTTACCAAGTAATACAGTACCGATATCATACGAAGTTAAATTAATACCATACCTAGAAGAAAATCTATTCACGTTCACCGGAAGCGTCAGCATTTTTGTTTCCGTTGTAAATCCAACAAACTCTATTGTTCTACATGCTGACTCGTTGAACATTACCAGTACCAGTGTTGTTAATTCGAATGGCACTGTTGTTAATATCAATGACACAAAATTGATTGAGGATTTGAACTTTTTCACCATTTCCTTCAGTTCCTTATTGACTGTCGGCAATTACACTGTCAGGATGAAGTTCGATGGTAAACTCAACGATGACATGTATGGTTTCTATAGGAGCTACTACTATACGGATACTGGAAAGAAAAGGTGAGAAAAATTGAACAATTTTTTTATTTTCCACAAGACCCTATTATTTTTTGCATCCTTATCATTGTTCACTGACGAATGTATTTTTGAATTTTAGGTGGATAGCTACTACGCAATTCGAACCTGTTTACGCGCGTTCAGCGTTTCCATGTTTCGACGAGCCTGCCCTGAAAGCATACTTTTCGATTAGCATTGCTCACCATGCCAATCAAAGTGCAGTGTCCAACATGCCAAATATAACGCTCTCTGCACCGGAGTCAGTATTTTTTAATTAGATCGCGATTCTGTTTACTTTTCTTGAAATATTAATTTCTTTTTTTCTTACAGCTCGACCATTGGCAATCGTGTCTGGAGCACCTTTAAAACCACACCATTGATCTCCACTTATCTTTTGGCTTTCGTTGTATCCGATTTTCAGCATATCTCCACAGCTAACGAAACCTTCAGAGTTTGGTCGCGCTCTAATGCATTGAATATAGCCAATTACTCTTTGGAAGTTGGCCTACAGGAATTAAATAGTTTGTCTACGTTTACCGGCTATAACTATAACAGAGCACTTCCAAAAATGGACCAATTTGCCATTCCCGATTTTTCTGCTGGCGCTATGGAAAATTGGGGTCTGGTCACTTACAGGTAATGCGATTAGGTGATGCGGCCTTTTATGAATTTAATTTATCTTAAACTTTCAGAGAACGTTTACTGCTGTGGAAATCCGGTGTATCCACTAGCAGAAATAAACAGAGTATAGCTACTGTAGTGTCACACGAGTTTGCCCACCAATGGTTTGGAAATTTGGTTAGTCCTCTGTGGTGGAAATACCTTTGGTTGAACGAAGGATTTGCAACCTACTTCGAACTCTACACAACATCTTTGGTGGAGACTTCTTGGAGACTCATGGACCAGTTTATATTGGAGAATTACCATAGGGCCTTTCTTACCGACAGTTTGGATACCTCTCATCCAATTAATCAAAACGTCAGCAGTCCTAGTGAAATTAATTCTATCTTCGACACGATTTCTTATCAGAAAGGTACGACAGTCACAGTATTGTAATTAGAACGTAGCAGTGTGTGGTACATTTTCGGGATTAAGATTTACTTACGTATAAGAATATAATACGTACCAAGTGGTACGAAGAAATTTTTATTTGGACCACGATAAATAATGGATAATATATTGTTAATTAATATCGACCTTATCGCGATCTTTCAGGTGGTTCCATAATACGTATGATGTCACACTTTTTGGGTCAAACTGTATTCCAGGAAGGATTGCAAATTTATCTAGCAAATATGTGAGATAACACATTTCTTTTTGCGACTATGTTAATTCAGGTTAATCCAAATAATTTTTATTAATAAATTGCATTGATTATCCTATTAAGGGCTTTCGGTGCGGCTACGCCTGATGATCTTTGGAATGCTTTGGAATTAGCATCAAATAGTTCATCGTCAAGTCTTTTAGACGTCCAACTTAGGGTCAAAACAATTATGGATACATGGACCGAACAAAAGGGATACCCTCTGATTACGATAACAAGAAATTACACGTCGAGAACTCAAGCAATTTCTCAGGTAACAGAAGGAAGCATACGATAGATTTAATAGCAAAATCCAAATTTTCGTTTAATTTCAGGAACGTTTTCTTCTGAAAGGTCGTGGTTCGTCCAACGATACTACGAAATACAAATGGTGGGTGCCAATTAATTTTGTGTCACAAAGCTCCCTCGACTTTTCGAACACTTCTGCGAGCAATTGGATTTCCGATCAGGATAAAAGTAGCATTCTGATAAGCAACTTTCTGCCAACTGATTGGGTAATTTATAACAAACAGCAGACAGGTAATGATAATGTTCATAAGCTTATTCGGTTGTAATGATAACGTTATCTGCTAATTCAAGATTCCTCGACTGTGGATAAGAATGAAATAGTAAATCTTTTATTACCTACGATTCTTATATCATTCTATTTATCATTGTCTTCTCAGGCTATTATCGTGTGAACTACGATGACACGAACTGGCAGTTGATTACGAATTATCTTCGATCAACCAATTATCAAAAGATTCATGTTTTGAATCGCGCACAACTTATAGACGACGCATTGAATTTAGCGCGGTCTGGTTATCTTAGATATGATATCGCTCTTAACTTGACCACATACTTATCGCAGGAAGTTGATTATGTCCCATGGACTGCAGCCTTTACGACCTTCGGATATCTTAACAGAATGTTGAGCAATTCAACGGGTCATAAAATATTTAAGGTAAAATTACAGAATTGTTGGGTTTAAATTATCAATTTAATATAAATGACTTTTACAATTTAGTCTAAACTTACAGTCTTACATCTCGAGTCTAGTTACTCCTTTGCATAGTCATTTGACCTACAAAGAATTAAATACGGATGATCACGTAACAAAGTTCAATCGACACAATGTACTTTCCTGGTCCTGTCAAATGGGCAGTGCTGAATGCGTTAAAAAAGCTGAAAATATTTTGCTCGAGTACTACAGCAGTCCAGATCCTGATAATTATCTGTGAGTTATCTTACTTAGAGAAAAAAAGAAAAAAAAATGTAATATATTAATTATTACTTTTTTATAGCGTGCCCCCCGATCTAAAGGCTTGGGTTTATTGCGAAGGTCTAAGAAACCTGAATTCGTCTGTCTGGAAATTTTTGTTGAATCGATATTATGCAACTGATTTATCTACCGAACAGACTTTGATTCTTTCAAGCTTAGGATGCAGTCTGGACGAAAAAATTATTACCGAGTAAGAATGGAATGAAGAAAAATGTGAAATATTCACAAAAACTATAATTCTTTTTTTACCCAATTTCATATAGCTACCTTTTGCTCTCTATACGTGAGGATTCCGGAATTAGGTCTCAAGATACATACTACATATTCACTTCCGTTATTTCCGGAAGTATGTCAAATGTCGATGTCGCCTTCGACTTCCTCTCCAACAATTACACAGCTATATCTAACTTGTGAGCGAAAAAAATTTGAATTTACCCATTCGCCATTAACATTCCTTTATGCATGTTTAATGTTTTTACAGCTACGGCGGATTGAGCAATATTGGCAACATGTTGAACAATCTTGCGCAAAGAATGGTCAGCAAGGAGCAAGTCACTAAGGTAAGTCTGTCTTTATAGAGATTATTTATCTCTATCAAAATATACATCAATGATACACTCTAATATATTTCCAACTAAGATTATATATTTGGATAAGGATTTATCATAACTGTCTATTCGTCTTGACGTAATGTCTAATTTATCAATGAACGTGACATGTGTCTATCTTGATTTCAGCTTAAGGCCTTTGTTGCAAAACACAGCGATAACCTTGGCACCGCTGCTGCAGCAGCTCAGCGGGCTATTGAGCTTGCGGAGGAAAATATCTCTTGGCTCAAAAATTATGAAAACGATATTGTATCATGGCTGAACATTTGGCAGGCGAAACAAAGTAGCAGCGCCGCCACGTTTACGCTTAGCATTGCGATTGCTGTTTTCGGTCTTACAGCATTTAGAATACTGTAATTTAAGAGTAAATATATATATATATATATATTGTAACGTATGTTTATTAACTCGACACCCATAGCGAAAAATCCGAGAAGTAATCTACGTTACCTTCGGCCGTCCAACTTCGTTCAGGCATCCGCAAGTCAGGCGGGCGCCAGCCGATTCTTTTTTCACCGGGAACTAAACGAACCGATATGAACTATGCGTTGAAGTGGAACAGACCCAACTCCGCCAAAACGAAAGCTCTGACGAAATCCATCAGATAACGCGATAGCTTAACGGATCCTGTTGACTTTTGGGGACGCGTAAAATCGAGAAAGGCAACCGTAGGTGATGATCTTTGGGGTCACGTAAAATTATCAAACGCAACTGGATGCACGAACGGGAGCGGACGGTTACGGAAATGCGCGACCGCTCAGGCTGCTAGGTCCTCAGTAGACAGGGTCGGAGTGAGCGTCAGGAAAATAGTGCGAGAGACAGAGAGCAACGGATCGGGGAATGTAATAGAACGAATCGGATGTATCAAATCTAAATCTCTTCAACAATTAATGAATCGGAAGACTCACCGGAGCTGGTCCAGCTGATCGGTGAAGGCGGAGAACTGCATCCAGGAGACACTCGGTTGGGCACTGCACTAGGGGACAGCACTGCACAGCACTCACAGAAAATCCATCGAATTTCTTGGATATCGCGAGGGCTACACGAGCTACAACTTTTTATACCGTATCGAAACACAGCTAGAAAAACTATAAACAGATAGCACGGGAGCGCGAGCCGGCTCGTGACACCTCGGTCGGTGCCCCGAGACAGACTGCTTTGACAAAATAGCCAAATTCGAGAACTAAGCGTTCTGATTGGTCGAGATCCTTATAGCCGGTAACTCTTCCATTTCCTTCGAGTCGTCCCTTTAAACCAGATCGAGAGCGTTCCTTAGCGAATCGGTACGTAACTTTTGGAGATCCTCCACGACCGCTTCCTCAGGGCATCGGGCAACAGCTGGGCACCACATCCTTAGCTTGGGTCAGGAGGTTCCTTCCCTGCCCTTAACCGTAACAGAACCTGATCACCGCCCGCTCTACAGCCCTTTGCCCATCTCCAGCAGGGCGTCGGTATCTCACCCGGGCTTCTGCCGGTCCATGGAGACGTCTCCGTCGGGTCGTCTCCTCTGCCGGGCAACTCGGTACGTCGAGACTATCTCCCTACGGCAGATTCGAAATCGAATCAACCCGAGAGCGCAGCTTCTGAGCAGGATGGCGACTGGTCGCCTTGTGACCACGAATCGAAAAATCACATCACAATATATGTATACGACATTACAGTAATTACTGTAAATATTGTTAGCACATATGTTGTAATTAAATTGTATGAAGAAATGTTGAGCAATTTTATTTTTAATATAGTTTTCATCGCGTGCGTCGTTTCATTTAGGAAACTAATGTACGTGAGTATTAAGAATTTTGTTGATAAATTTTCAGCTCAATGTTTTTACTGCTCTTAATTGTTTACTAATTAGGGACGACGCGATTGCCTCTATTAGTGCGATTTTATGGTAGTATGCTAGTTTTGAGTTTGGAAAATTATTGGAATTCAGGTTACTCTATCGAGGTCTCAACAATGATCAGTATCGGGTTGTTCATAGTGTTTGGATTAATTTTTGCGGTGTTTTCGTATGTTCCAGTGAAATTCGATACCGTGTATTCAAATGAAATGATATATCCGAAAAATTATAAATTACGATTTAATTTGATGGATGCTGATTATTGTGATTGGAGACCCTGTTACTATTCGGTTGAAGTTAATATCACGTTATTTGTAGAGGTTAGAATTAAATCGATCTTACTTCATTGCGAGAAGGATCTCATTGTGCATGAGAAAAAAACTCGGTAACGATTGTAAAAAATAAAAATAAAAATTTTTAATCTTCATCCAATGATTTACTTATGGAACCGTACATTTTGTCTTACAAAGGTTATTGAAGCAATTCGACAATGGTACATTTGAAAATTTAATTATTCTCAATCACCAGAAAAAGACGCGAGATAATATCTCGACTTTGCAAATTGAAATTGACATGTTCCAAGAGGTGCACGTCGCCAACTACTTACTGACGATGTACTGCACGAGAAAAATAGAAAATCATTACGGCATCTTTCATACTGGATCAGCAGACAATAATCACAGGTAAGAAAGATGATTATTAAAAAAAAATTTAATTATCTTCAATTATGGAACGAACGAAGATAAGAAATGATTTTTTCAATTAACACTAGATTTACGGATTTTGTTTAAATACCTATTTTTACTGAAGCGAGCCAATTTGACTCATACAAGAAAGATTTTTGCAAAGAAAATAGTTTCAATATACTTAACTAAAAACGCACGTATGTTTAAAAAAAATAAATTTGAAGTTTTATATATATACAGTAATGAAATTTTTAATGAGTCAAATTGACTAAGTTCGTAAATCTAGTGTTAAAATATTTTTCTAGAATCCTCGTGGCGACCTACATGTCTCCAACTTTTGCACGACGTGTATTTCCTTGCTTCGATGAATTAAAATGGCGGTCGACTTTTGATATTGAAATAATTCATAATAAATCATATCGTGCCATAGCCAATACTGCTTTGCGATATCGTGAAAAAGTTTCTAATGAAGCTGTCATATCAAAATTCATTAGAACTTTACGTATTAACCCTTCTCAACTGTTTTTTGCTGTCTTGTCTTACGTAACATTGAACAAAACCAACGAGAGGCCATTTAACATTTGGTACAGACCAAGTATACCTTTTAACAATGTTGAGTTAGTAGCGAAGTACGCTGCAATATTTCTTAACTTTATGGCAACAGTAACCAAGATAAAAAATATAATCAGTGCAAAAATGGATATTATTATTGGCGATGAATTCCACACGTCGCAGTGGTACAGTACAACGGGTATAATGTTATTCAGGTAAATATTCAAAATAATTTATAAAAAATTTCATTAAAATTCTCTACAATTGATTACACTTATTTCATTTACAGTGAAAGAAATATTTTAATCGATTCCAAAGAATCCAGGACCGTTGATAAATTTCACGCTATATCAAATATTGCAAATGCTGTTGCCAGTCAATGGATTGGCTGTTTAATTCGTCCATATCATTGGAATCAATTTTGGATATACAAAGTTATGGCTCGATACGTTTCATATTTTTTGATTGATAAAATCGAACCATCGTGGAGAGTCTATGATCAATTATTGGCACGCTCTTGTTTGAGCACTAGAAAGGGAAGAGAATATTTGTCAACACCACCTTTGAGCTATTATTTATTTGATTCATATGAAAAGATCTATTTTCGCGAAGATCTCAGCGTCATTGATCTAGGTGCAACTCTGATAAGGATGATAGATGAAACAATTCAATTTAGCGGGACATATAAATTATTAAATATTCATTTGAAAAACTGGTACGTATTAGTTTTGGTGGTATAGGGTGAATGGCCGAATCATCGGCCATGCACCGGTAATCGTCAGTATGTGCTTTGACTATAGCAAAATCTATAGTATTACAACACACTGACGATTACTGGTACGTGGCCAATGTCTGGGCCATTCACCTTAATTAGCAAATTTTTTGTTAACGCATTTAAATATTCTAATTCTAAAGGATGAACGCTACGTATGGACCGAAGATTGAAAATTTTTTGGCTAACAGAACATCTTCCTATGCTTCGTTAATAGCAAGCGATTGGATTAACAATCCTGGTATTCCTGTTATTCATATTTACGAAAACCCGAATAATTCGAAAATATCTTTGTTTCAGGTCAGTTCAATTTATACAAGAGTAGCAGCATTTTATATATTTTACATAATATTTTTACTTGACCTTCACACTTTAGGAGCGGTTCCATGTTTTCGGCACGTGGGCAAGTTTATTGTACAAATGGTGGATTCCGCTAAAGTGCTTCGAACAATCACAAAATACTTATCTGTATTTGTGGATGATTCCTACGGAATCAAGATACACCTTACCGATGCGAATGAAATCCTGTCTTCTCAATACTACGACATTCGGTAAATAAGATAATGAATTTAACATTAAATCAAATTGATGACAAGCATAAACTGCTACTTCAGCCGTATATCGTTTTAATTATCCCGCCGTATGGTGGAAGTATATTTTCCAAGAATTGACGAAAAATTATCGTTTTATCAACGAAATGCAAAAGATGCGTATAATCGACGATTTATTTCGCATGGTCATCGCTAAACATCAACAGCCGTACTTACTCAATTACTTTCTTGAGTATCTCGAAAACGAAGTTGATTATTTTCCGTGGCTCGCCGCGGCGAAAATTTTCAAATTTCTTCAAAGCATTCTCAAATTTGGGACAAGCGAGAAACGGAAGGAATTATTTCGGGTCTGTTATTTTGATTGATCGTACATGACTAAATTAGATACTGTCAGATGGGATACCGTGTTTCTGTCATTGATTAATTGATTACGTGATAATTCATGTAGATCGAAGTTGTGCGTATTACCAATAAAATGTACAAAAAAATTGGATTCGACTCAAACAAGGATGATAATTACATCACAAGGATACATCGAGGATTGATGATGGATATTTCCTGTTCCTTTCGATCTGAGGACTGTATGGCGATCATGAAAAAGAAACTTCATTGTTACATAACATCATCTATTACAAGGTCTGATATCATAATCAAGAAATTGTTGTAATACAATGATTTTCCAAAGATGCTTTATATTATTGATGACTTTTTTAGATTTAATCGTGACGGGGAAAACTTTACTAATTTATGCTTCTCTGATGCTGACATCAGGGGATACGTACTTTGCCAAGGCTTACGTCATGCCGATTATGACATTTGGTTACAAATTTTTCATATATTAAATGATCCAAATATATTTCCAGCTGCCAGAATGGTGATCGAACGATCCCTAGCTTGTACAGAGGACCCAATTATTCTTAACAGGTAAAAGAATATCTTTCACCTGTTAATTATTTCATCTATTCATAGACATAAAAATGTATATTTTCAGCTTTCTGGAAACACTCTTGGACATTGAGCATCCAATAACGGAAAATCTTTCAGTGTTACTTCTCAGGGCAGCAAAAATGAATGAAGAAAACGCCAAGATAATTTTACAATTCATTATCACGAATTATCATGAATTCATCCAGAAGTATTGCACGTATATATAAATAACGAGTGCCAGAAAATTCTATTGACTAAAATTTTTATTTTTCAGCATCGTGTCCCCGCATGAAATAGCAATAAGCATTCATAACATTCTCAAGGAAGTTTACGATTATCATACAATAGACCAAGTGGTAAGTACGAATATAAACAAAAGCCAAAAAAAAATTACATATCCAAATTTCGTATTACAGTTTTTACCATTTCTGAAAAATAAGTCAATATTCTTCGACTTTTCACTGGTATTAAAGATGAAGGAAATTGCGAGAACAAACCTAATGAAAGTCAAGGAAGTTCGACCAATCCTAGAAAAATGGATTGACGAAAGACTGGAAAACATGAAGATCGATTCACAATAAAATATCAACGCCACCAAAAATTATTTTCTACAAGTCACAGCAAACGCATAAGAGCATCCCGGTACTTCAGTCATTAATGGTCTATCGATAGGTGCAGTAGGCCAACAAGGGCCCATCACTGATCGAGTCCAAAACGTTTATTGGGATCCTATAATAAAATAAATTAATTGACTCATTAAAAATAAATAACATGTAATCGATCTGCTTAAATATATTTACGATCACCAACACTATCGATACCAATATATAAAAAGACAGTTGGTAATAGTCATTTGATTACCTTACCACACCTACCTGTCAATAGGAACGAATAAAGAGATTTAAAAAAATCCCAATTGATTAGGAGATTATTGCTTCGATGTCTTCTCAATACTTTAACAATGACTTATAAATTATGCGAACGTCACATTACTAGCACATCGATAATCCACATGCCATTAAACAACTTTTTCGATGTCCCGATACTTTTACGGAACGGAATCTTATCAGGAGATTAAACAGAGACTAAAATTTTTTCTTCACACTGATCTCTGATAGGCAGTAGTATCTCAGAAGCTTATAAGACTGATACTTTTCCAAGAGAGGTTTCAATCGAATGATAATAGTTTCCTAGAGGCTGTTCATACAATCAGTCCATGCTCTGGTTAACTAAGGTATGTTTCTCTAACAGCTAATCATAGTGTAGCTAAGAGAGTGAACGATCACAATTCGATTCTCAAATACCGATTTAATATGTAAAGATCAATTAAGTTATTTGATTGCGTATCAAATCCATTTAATTTTATATAATTATTCATTAAATTCCCATAGATCAACCAGAATGGCGAAAATTTTAATTGGCCTACTCATCCTGACCACTCTACTAACCGTGACAGTGTCCAGTCCAATTTCTCGCTCTGTAACGACCATTACGAGAGATAAAATCGATTACCGTCTTCCAAATAATTCGATACCAATTTCATATAAGGTCGCACTGATACCATATCTGATAGTGGGAAACTTCAAGTTCGATGGTGAAATCAGCATAGATCTACAAGTTGTAGAAGCTACCTCGTCCATTACGTTACATGCGCATGATCTGACAATTGACGAAAGTGCAACAAGCTTAACAGGAAGCAATACTGTACAAACGATAAGCAATCACACTTATGACTCAACGAGACACTTTTTAATTATCAATACTGCGACTGTGCTCGCACCTGGAAATTATACGTTGGACCTGAAATACATTGGTAATTTAAATGATGCCATGCATGGATTCTACAGAAGCTCGTATATCAATGATAACGGGGAAACTGTGTACGTAAAGTATCGATAATATAATTCAGCTAAAATTTTTGTGTGATAATTAAATATTATATCACAGATGGCTCGGCACCACGCAATTTCAACCGACCCACGCGCGACAGGCGTTTCCATGTTACGACGAACCTGCGTTGAAAGCTACGTTTGATATTTCTATTAAGCATTCCGTTAATTATACTGCAATTTCAAATATGCCTGTTCTTCGTCAATCCGAGGTCAATGAAACCGAAGATACGATATGGACATATTTTGAAACGACTCCTACTATGTCCACGTACTTGGTTGCTTTTATTGTCTCTGATTATGGATATATCAGCAACGCTGATCAGACCTATCGAGTTTGGGTTCGCAAGAATGCACTTGCGTATGCACAATATGCATATGACATTGGTCTTGTCGAACTTGACTTGATGGAAAATTATACCGGTGTTGCTTACAACTTACCAAAAATGGATCAAGCTGGTATCCCTGATTTTTCGGCAGGTGCCATGGAGAATTGGGGTCTTGTGACGTATAGGTGATATCAAAAATTTATTTTGTTATAATCTACAGACAGGATTACTGGGTACCAATGTAACACGCTTATCAATTTCAGGGAGCCTTACTTCCTTAATCAAGAAAATGTCACTAGAGTCAGTGTCCATCAATATACTGCTTGTGTGATCTCTCATGAATTTGCTCATCAGTGGTTTGGAAATCTGGTTGGTCCAGCATGGTGGAAATATTTGTGGCTGAATGAGGGTTTCGCCAGATATTATCAATACTATATAACCGATATGGTAAGGTAGTATCGATTAGACGTTACGGTAGAAACGATTTTTGACAATCGCATACTTATTATCTAATTTCAGGCGGAGAACAATTGGCGCACGGTAGACCAATTCGTGATCAAAATTCAGCAGGCTGCTGCATTCGTTGATGATGGAATAGCAACGTCACATCCTCTAAATTACGATGTGGGAAGCCCTTCCGAAATTAGTGCAATTTTCGACACGATTTCTTACAGCAAAGGTAATATCCTTTTTAAGAAATTTTCTATGTGTAAAAGTTTTATTAAAATTAATAACAATTGTTCCAGGTGCTTGCGTCATAAGAATGATGCAGCACTTCATGTCCGAGGACGTTTTCAAAGCTGGTTTAACCAAGTACCTTAATGCGCGGTGCGGACTTAATTAATTAATTAATTATTTTCACTGTCGATGACAAGTTCACCTTATTTCAAACTATCTCATCTCAGGGCATACAGCTACGCAGATTCGGACGATCTCTTCGAAGGTCTGCAGGCAGCTGTCAACGAAAGTTACATACTTCCAGTTCACTTGTCGATTAAGGAAATAATGGACACCTGGGTAGAACAAATGGGTTATCCGGTTATAACGGTTGTGCGAAATTATACAACTGGCACTGCAGTTCTCGCGCAGGAAAGATTCCTGTTGACAGAGTCAACAGTATCCGATGATCACGATTACAAATGGTGGGTGCCAATCAATTACGTCATGGAAAATAATCCAGACTTCAGTGACACTTTGGCTACCGATTGGATTCGAGCACAAGATGACAGCATAATAGTAAACGTAGACAACAGCAACAACAACCTGTGGTTGATTATCAATAAACAACAAACTGGTAAGTTCTTCAACATTGTTCGATATAATCAACAATTTTAATTCTTATCAATCCGATTGTATATGATTATATTATTTCAGGTTATTATCGCGTGAATTACGATGACACTAACTGGGCTTTGATAACCAAATACTTGAATTCCAATAAATACAAAAATATTCATGTACACAACAGAGCCCAACTTATAGACGACTCATTAAATCTCGCTCGATCTGGTCGTCTTGATTATTCAGTGACCTTTAACCTGCTCACGCATCTCGTCCAAGAAGTCGATTACGTCCCTTGGTACGCGGCCTTCACCGGTTTCAGCTTCCTGAAACGGATGCTGGCCAACACCGAGGAATATGATACCTTTAAGGCATATACATATACGCATTTTCAAAATAAATGGAGATCAGATTTTTTTGTTTTGTATTTAAAAACACTTAAATACTTTTAATCAATTTTACTTTCAGGCTTTTGTTCTGCATCTGGTCGCCGCTCTTGTCGAGGACGTCGGTCACGACGCCCTGAAGGACGATGAACATCTTACGAAATTCAATCGTCCGAATGCATTAACTTGGGCCTGCAATTACGGACACAGTAAATGTCTTTCGTCTGCGCAAGAGAAATTGCTGGCTTATCTCGATGCACCTGATACGTATTTGTACGTTTAATCATCAACATTTACCTAACTGGTCTCGAATGTTAAACGTCATCTTGAATATTTATTAATCTCGGATAAGCGAACCGTGCCAAGTAAACCTTGTTATCGATTTTATTACAGTATCGATCCAAATTTGAAGACTCATGTATTATGCGCTGGCATACGAGCATCGGACACTTCCACATGGAATAAATTGTATGCCAGATATCAAGAAACCACCGACTCCGACGAAAAAACAGAAATTTTGACTGCACTTGGATGTTCGAACGATAAGAACATTTTGAAAAATTATTTGCAACTTACCATTGATGATTCCGCTCTTGATTCTTCGGTTTCTGCCTCTGTATTTTATGCTGTTTATACCGGCAGTGAAGTAGGCATCGATGTTGCGCTTGATTTCATCATTGATAACGCACTCGCCATTTTCGTTGCGTAAGTTTAACGAATATCACACGAAATATAATTTCTCGTAGAGAATCGTTTGCTATATTATTATTTTTATTTTCAAAAGCGATGGTCACAATAGAAATATTGGTACTTACTTGACTGGTATTGGATACAGAATTACGACTAGACAACAATATGGGGAGGTAATCAGTAATTTTTAAATTACTAAAAAAATTATTATTTTCAGTTTTTTTTAATAATTATGTATTATATTTCTAGTTGGTGACGTTTGTTGAGCAACAAGTCAGCATCGTTGCGGACACAGGCGCTACTGGTATTGCTTACGCAAAAAGTAATCTGCAATGGATCCAAAAGCATGAACCAAAAATCAGAGTATGGTTGAAAGAATGGATTTCCATTAATACAGAACCCAATACAGAACCAGGAAATTCTGCGAACCTTTTTACAGCCTCCATTAGCCTTAGTATGGTTATGCTTCTTCTTCACTGAATCCGGAGACAGTAGAAGAATTCATTTACAATGTACATTCATTCCTAATGAAACGTAATGGAAACTACATCATTTGAGTATTGCGACGCAATTTTATTTTCCTTTGACGACATATTTATACAAGAAAGATAACGAGATGATGTAATAAAAAAAATTACGAATTGGTTTCCATTCATGGTTTCAGATTATTTAACGTAACTATAAATATTATGGAATTGACAGTACATTTATAAAACATTAAGAAAATAGAACTGTCATACTAGTTATACGTAATAATGAATAAATATAGATCTAAAGGACAAACTGCAATCGCCAATGCAGAATCTAACGTCAAATGGACTGATACTTATGAACCAGTTTCCTACGAATGGTTTAATAATTTCTATAAGGCGTAAGACAAAGAAACAACTTCAACTACCGCTGTTAACGCTGACCAACACAAACACTCCAGCTAGTAAAGGCTAAAGATCACCATGATTCTAGCCGATGCTAAACAATCGTACGCTACCCAGTAGCATAATGCATCTAAGTATGCAGTTGTCCCTTTTCGATGTAACAATTTCATGAATAAATTCACCATCGAACGAAGGAGTCCCTGGTCAAACCTCTTAAGTAACATTTCTTCTGTCATGAGTCTCTATTGACGTCTTGAGTCAAGGATGGTATAAATTCTAATGGCTTCGTTTTAAAATCAGCTCTGACTAAAACAGCAACATCAGAAATCCACACTTGCTTTCGCAGAAGAGATAGAAACCACTTTAGTACTTGATCCTTTGATTGATACAACTGAAGTAATCTCATCAGCACGGAACATTCCAATAAATGATATTTCTGCAACAACATTCTCTTCGATCTTCCTAGTTTTATCTTTACTTATCGAAACATTTCCTATAGCTGACAGCTGTAGTGACATCTGTGCTAACGTATTCCGGTATGAACCTGGATGCAAAAATAGACAGCTGAAACAAGTGCTGAGGAAACATAACAATGGGTGGGGCCCACACTTGTCACGCCAGTTCCAAGCACTTACAACCTGAAATTAGGTTGCGGATATTCGTAAACTTCAAGTTCCTTTGTTATATAATACACGTCAACAACAATATCAATATTATGGACATACAGCTTGCACCACGCCTATTCCAAGCACAGCTTAGCAATGTCGAACAGTATATCCGTTAACTAGAACACCTGTTATGCACAACGATGAAACAATACACAGAGGAGAAATTGATCACAAAAATGTTAGAAATTGAGCACAGATATACGACTTTAGTTTATCAACAACGATAGCTATCCTCACTTTGCGGAATTTGACACCAACTGTTGATACAGAAATCTCAACTATGTATATATAATGTATCTACTTTTATTTACATAATAAGCAAAAAACAGATTTTCTATATAAACATTTCTAGCATCAGTAGCATATAAAAGACTTCCGTGATTTGGTCGACACGTATACCGTTACCCTACTGGACAGTACAGGTAAAGAACACTTTGTAATTAGAACTAATTTGGTTGTAGATCAGCGATTAGTAATCAACAAAACATTGCATCAAACATAATTTTTAATTTGATATTTAGTAAAGAAGTCCAAAAAAACTCTTATCATGAGAATTCTTCTGGGGACAGTCCTACTGTTGGCCGCCGCATCTACAGTTTCTCTTCTGGAGGACAACGACGTGACTGTTGACAATGCCACTACTACTAACTATAGATTGCCAAAAAATTCAGTGCCAATTTCATATTCCATCAGTTTGATACCGTACATCATCGTAGACAATTTTACATTTGATGGAGAATCTACGATTGAACTTGAGGTTGTAGAATCAAGTTCTTCGATAACTCTTCACATACTAAATCTCACTATAGACGAGAGTGCAACATCTTTGGTGTCCAGTTGTAACACAAACTACGAAATAGCCAATCATACATACGATACAACACAAGAATTTTTTATTTTGAATTTCGCAACTGATTTGCCAACTGGGTATTATAGACTGTATTTAAAATACGTTGGTAACCCACCCGGTGACATTTTGAAAGGTTTCTATAGAAGTTCTTATACCAATGACAATGGTGAAAAAGTGTAGGTAGATCATTGCTTTATATTAGTCCGTATTATTTATTTAGAATTATATTAATTTGTATATATGATATGTTTCCAGCTGGTTGGCTTCCACAAAATTTGAAGCAACTGGAGCACGCCGAGCTTTCCCCTGCTGGGACGAACCTGCACTCAAAGCTACATTTACCATTTCTATTAAACACGATGTTAACTACACGGCGTTATCAAATATGCCAGTTGCCAGCCAATCGGAAGTCGACAAAACTGATAAGAAAATATGGACGACATTCAAAACAACACCCATCATGTCTACATACTTGGTGGCCTTTGTAGTTTCGGATTATGGATACGTCAGTAACAAGGACAAAAGATTCAGAGTTTGGACGCGCAAAAATGCTCTTCGCGATGCAAATTATGCATTAATTGAAGGAGAGTCGGAGTTAAAATATTTAGAAGAATACACATCGATTCCATTTGTTTTACCAAAAATGGATCAAATTTCCATCCCAGACTTTCCGACCGGTGCTACGGAAAACTGGGGTTTAGTTACCTACAGGTAATATCTTAAACGATTGTTGATTAAATAATTTCCTGTTAATTCTTATCATTTATACAGAGAAAAACTAATGCTATACGAAGATGGTGTAAATCTAACATTTACAAAACAAAAAGTTACTACAGTTATTTCTCATGAATTTACCCATCAATGGTTTGGAAATCTTGTCAGTCCATCCTGGTGGAAATATATTTGGCTGAGTGAAGGCTTCGCGACTTATTTTGCATTTTATATCGCGGACCAGGTACAATTTTCAAAAATTGTCCAACCTCATTATTTAATAATCATATATCATTGCTTTAGGTGGAAGACAATTGGCGCTTAATGGAACAATTCATAGTTCGTATTGTACAAGAAAGTGCCTTTACAGCAGATTCTTCTGAAACCGCCTTTCCGTTGAATCAGGATGCATCGACTCCAGAAGAAATTAATACACTTTTCGAATCAGTTACCTACGACAAAGGTAGAACTATTTTTCAGAAATAATTGATTTACGAAAAAAATTATTGAATAACACATCACTTTGCACGAAGGGGCTGCTGTGATTCACATGATGTCCAATATCCTGACTCCCCCCATCTTCCGCGCTGGACTCATCAAATACTTAAAGAATAAGTGAGTTTCTTAACTTTCAACAGAACCGAAGAGGATCACAATTATGATGATCCTGAGCTCATTTCTCAATATTACTTACAGTGCCTATGGGGCGGTCACGCCAGATGACCTGTGGAGCGCCTTACAAGAGGTAGCTGACGAATATCAAATTCTACCACCTGATATTTGCCTTAAAAAGGTGATGGACCCTTGGGTCGAGCAGCCTGGATTTCCAGTGATCACTGTCACCAGGGATTACTCAACCGG
>JARQTI010000048.1:0-102019 GCA_030142655.1 Trachelus tabidus
CAGCTGATAAATCCAGATCACCCAGTATTGCTGGAGATAAACCAGAAGAAAAGGTACCAGCTGATAAATCCAGATCACCAAGTATTGCTGGAGATAAACCAGAAGAAAAGATACCAGCTGATAAATCCAGATCACCCAGTATTGCTGGTGATGAACCAGAAGAAAAGATACCAGCTGATAAATCTAGATCACCTAGTATTGCTGGTGATAAACCTGAGGAGAAAGAAGCAGCTGATAAATCCAGATCACCCAGTATTGCTGGAGATAAACCAGAAGAAAAGGTACCAGCTGATAAATCCAGATCACCAAGTATTGCTGGAGATAAACCAGAAGAAAAGATACCAGCTGATAAATCCAGATCACCCAGTATTGCTGGAGATAAACCAGAAGAAAAGGTACCAGCTGATAAATCTAGATCACCTAGTATTGCTGGTGATAAACCTGAGGAGAAAGAACCAGCTGATAAATCCAGATCACCCAGTATTGCTGGTGGTGAGCCAGAAGAAAAGGTACCAGCTGTTAAATCCAGATCACCCAGTATTGCTAGTGATAAGCCAGAAGGAAGCGTACGAGCTGATAAATCTAGGTCCCCAAGTATTGCTGGTGATAAACCTGAGGAGAAAGAACTACCTAATAAATCCAGATCACCCAGTATTGCTGGTGATAAGCCAGATGAAAAGGTACCAGCTGATAAATCTAGATCACCAAGTATTGCTGGCGATAAACCTGAGGAGAAAGAACTAGCTGATAAATCCAGATCACCCAGTATTGCTGGAGATAAGCCAGAACAAGGGGTACCAGCTGATAAATCTAGATCACCAAGTATTGCTGGCGATAAACCTGAGGAGAAAGAACCAACTGATAAATCCAGATCACCCAGTATTGCTGGTGGTGAGCCAGAAGAAAAGGTACCAGCTGTTAAATCCAGATCACCCAGTATTGCTAGTGATAAGCCAGAAGGAAGCGTACGAGCTGATAAATCTAGGTCCCCAAGTATTGCTGGTGATAAACCTGAGGAGAAAGAACTACCTAATAAATCCAGATCACCCAGTATTGCTGGTGATAAGCCAGATGAAAAGGTACCAGCTCATAAATCTAGATCACCAAGTATTGCTGGCGATAAGCATGAGGAGGAGGAACCAGTTGATAAATCCAGATCACCCAGTATTGCTGGAGATAAACCAGAAGAAGGTGTACGAGCTGATAAATCTAGATCACCAAGTATTGCTGGCGATAAACCTGGGGAGAAAGAACCAATTGATAAATTCAGATCACCCAGTATTGCTAGTGATACGCCAGAAGAAAGCGTACCAGCTCATAAATCTAGATCCCCAAGTGTTACTGGTGATAAACCTGAGGAGAAAGTACCAGCTGATAAATCCAGATCACCGAGCATAGTTGGTGACCTATCAGATCATAAGGGACCATTAGATAAATCAGTATCGCCTAGCATAGCTTGTGGAAAATCATCCGAGAAGGAAGAACCAAGTATGTCGAAGTCTCCCTGTATTAGTAATGATATACCCTACGAGAAGGAACCAATCGATCTATCGAAGTCTACTATCGTTGCTGGTGAGATTGTTGACGTAAAACGACTAGGAGAGATGCCAGTAGATAAACCTACATCCCTGAATCTCATTGGTGATAAGCCGATAAAACAAGAACCTCTTGATAAATCACGATCACCTAGTATTGCTGGAGACAAGATTATTGAAATTCAATCAGCGTATGTGTCGAAATCACCTAGTATTACGAGTGACCAATTTGGCGATAAGGAACAGATTGATAAATCAGGGTCACAAAGCATCATCAGCGACAAGCCTGATGAGAAAGTTCATGTTAGCGGGTTAAAATCTCCCGGTGTAGCTGGTGATAAAATAGGCGAAGTGGAACTAATGGATAAATCAAGATCACCAAGTATCATAAGTGATAAGCCTGATGAGAACGATGATATTGGTGACTTGAGGATTCCAAGTGCAACTGGTGATAAAACTGATATATCAGAACCAAGTGCCAAATCACGATCACCAAGTGTCATCAGTGACAAGCCAGACAGTGGGTCAAGATCTCCGAGCATTGCTGGTGACAAGGTTGAGGACAAAGAACCAATTGATAAGTCAAGGTCACCAAGCGTTTTCAGTGATAAGCCCGATGAAAAGGAAGAGATCAGTAGATCAAAATCTCCCAGCATTGCTGGTGACAAAATTGATGAAAAAGAACCAATTGACAAGTCACGATCGTCAAGCATCGTGAGTGACAAACCAGATGAGAAAGATCACATTAGTGGATCAAAGTCTCCCAGTTTGGCTGGTGACAAGATCGATGAAAAAGATCATACCAGTGGTTCAAAAACTCCTAGCATCGCTGGTGATAAAATAGATGAGAAAGACTTGGATGTCAGATTAAAATCACCAAGTGCGCTCAGCGATAAATCTGACGATAAAGATCACATCAGTGGTTCAAAGTCGCCCAGCATTGCTGGTGATAAGATCGATGAAACACAAGCAGCTCAGATGTCACGTTCATCAAGTATCGTCAGCGACAAGCCGGACGAAAAAGATCACATGATTGACTCAAAATCTCCCAGCATAGCTGGTGACAAGCTTGATGGCAAAGAATCAGTTGACAAGTCAAGGTCACCAAGCATCGTAAGCGACAAGCCAGATGAGAAAGATCATGTTAGTGGTTCAAAATCTCCTAGTTTAGCTGGTGATAAAATTGATGTAATACAACTAGCTGACAAGTCACGATCATCAAGTATTGTCAGCGACAAACCAGACGAAAAAGATCGCGTTATTCACTCAAAATCTCCCAGTATAATTGACGATGACAAGATCGATGAAGAGGACCACATCAGTGGTTCAAAGTCTCCCAGCATAGCTGGTGATAAAATTGACGAAATACATGCAGCTGACAAATCACGATCACCCAGTATCATCAGCGACAAGGCAGTCGAGAAAGATCAGGTCAAAGAATCAATTGACAAGTCAAGATCACCAAGCGTTTACAGTGAAAAGCCTGACGACAAGGAAGAGATCATTAGATCAAAATCTCCCAGCATAGCTGGTGACAAAGTCGATGAAAAGGATCACATCAGTGGCTCAAAATCTCCCAGCATCTGTGGTGATAAAGTCGATGAAAAGGATCACATCAGTGGCTCAAAATCTCCCAGCATATCTGGTGATAAAGTCGATGAAAAGGATCACATCAGTGGCTCAAAATCTCCCAGCATCTGTGGTGATAAAGTCGATGAAAAGGATCACATCAGTGGCTCAAAATCTCCCAGCATATCTGGTGACAAAGTCGATGAAAAGGATCACATCAGTGGCTCAAAATCTCCCAGCATAGCTGGTGACAAAGTCGATGAAAAGGATCACATCAGTGGCTCAAAATCTCCCAGCATCTGTGGTGACAAAGTCGATGAAAAGGATCACATCAGTGGCTCAAAATCTCCCAGCATAGCCGGCGACAGAATTGATGAAATATATGTAGCTGATAAATCACGATCACCAAGTATCATCAGCGACAAGGCAGACGAGAAAGACCATGTCAGTGGATCAAAATCTCCCAGTATAGCTGGTGATAAGGCTGATGAAGCACAACCAATGGACAAATCACGATCAGCAAGTATCGTCAGCGAGAAAGCAGACGTAAAAGATCATTTGGGTGGCTCAAAGTCTCCTAGCATTGCTGATGAGAAAGCAGATGACAAGCACCTGGAATTAGACAAAGAACACGAAATCCTTGTCAAGGATGCAGAATCCGACAAAAAGATGGACGCCTTGAGATCGTCTAAGGACAGTTCACCCATCGATGAAAGAACACCAAAGGATAGATCAAGATCACATAGTCTCTTCGAGACTGGAGAGAAAACACCATTAGGCAGATCACGAGCTGCAAGTCTATTTGAGGACAAAGTCCCAGAAAAATTGAGTCTCCTTGAAGGAGTCAAAGGAGCATTCGAGCATTCCGCCAGCACCAGCATCCTTGAAGAGAAAGAAGAGATCAGAACGTCATTCGACCAGGAAGAGGATCATACGAAGATACCAAAGGACGATTTGAAGACACCAGTGGACGAGAGGAAGAAGCCGAAGGAAGCGCCAAGATCCTTTGAGCATCCTGTTCCCGATGAAGCAGAAGACTTGAAGACCCCATCGAAGAGGAAGGAAGATCAAGGAAGAGCAACGGATCGAATTAGCCCTAAGGCAGAGAAATTGAAGGATTTCGAAGACGACGACGAAGACCTGGAGGTACCCATGGAGAAAAGATCAGAAATCGAAAAATACATAATCGAGGAATTCGTAAATAAAAAACGCAAAGTTTCGTCGAATGTCATTGCGGAAATTTATATAATAATGGACGTCCCCAGACACGTCATCATTGAGATCATCGAGGAGATCATAGTGAAGAAAGATTTGGCAAGGGACTCGGTATTGGAAGATGAAGAAGAAGGTGATGAAGGTGAATCGAAGACTGAAGAACCAGACGCCCCTGTATCCAAGAGACTCAGAATTGAAAAATACATTTTGGAAGAGTATGTAGCGAAAAAGCGCAAGATCACTTCCAAAATTGTTGAGGAGATCATAGTGATTGAGGACGTGACTCGATCACTAGTCATGCAAATCATCAATGACATCATCATAGGCCATGATCTCTCTAAGGAAACGATCTTGAGTGATCTTGAACCTGATATGGAATTATTGAATTTGGAATCGAGAAGTAAATCAGTTACCGAATCTAAACGATCTAGCATTTCAAGTGAAAGGAGTCACGAGTCTGGTGTATCCAGCAAGATCACTCATGATCTAGACCCTAAGGAAAGTGATACAGCGTTAGATAAATCCAAAGAAAAATCTCCCGATCGTACCGCGCCGCATATTGACGAGGAAATTTCGATATCCGAAGAAAAACGTACGGAAGTTGAAAAATATCTGATCGAGGATTACATCTCGAAAGGCAAAATGATCACGGAGCAGATCTTGCAAGAAATAATCATAAACAAATCTTTGCCCCGTTACATAATCCTAGAGATAATAGAAGAAATAATTTTCAAGCGCAAGATGATTCGTCACAACGTGATCGACGAGACGATCTTCCACGAGGAGGATCTATCGATAGGGAAAGATCCCGAAGAGTCGTCATCGATTGAAAAATCATTAGAGGCATCGGTACTGGATCGTCTTCAAAGATCACCGGAAGGGAAGTCAAGTCCCGAAGTATCGTCGATCAAAGATCACGAAGAGTCAACGTCAATTCTAGATCGTCGGAAACGATCGCTTGATGATCAAGAACCAGACACCGGAAAATCCACACCGGACATATCATCCGCCAGAGATCGTATCATCGACATTTCTGGTAAGTCGACGCCCGATCCAAAATCGTCACTCTTTTCGGAAAAGTTTTCGGACAGGTCAGGATACTCGACACCGGAAATGCGTCATTTTTATGAGAAATCTGGAAAATCAACTCCCGATTATAGAACCGAATACGAGAGCCAATTTCACAAAGCCTTCGTTGGCGGTATTACAGAAATTAGGACTACGCACATCACAACACTTTCCGGTAAATCCACCCCTGACTTTGCTGGACGAAGTGACACTCCTGATTCTGAAGCAGCCGCCATTACTGCAACGACTGATTCCGCTAAGGAAGGAACTGATGTCCTTGTAGATGTCATGGCTAAGGATACGGATACCGGAGAATCTAAAGAAGCCGATAAATTTGTTACAGACTATATGAGCGCCATTACTAGTACTATATCGACTGATGGTAAAGACGTCCTGGCTAAATCTTCTAGGGACTTGGATAAAATTTCTCCGGATGTTATTACCACTGTAACGACTACCAGTGTCAAGGAGACAGGACTTTTAGAGAAAGAGGTTAAGGAGGTCAGTCATGTTACTACCGATACTTCGAGTAAGGTCACGACATCGATGCTTAAGGAAGATAAGGATACTTCAGAAAAAGAAATTAAGGAGGTTAAAGAGACTGGTAAGATCGTCTCTGAACTTTCGAGTGCCATTACCAGTACGTCGTTGACTGAAATAAAAAATGTACTTGTGGATGTTGTGGCGAAGGAGACAAACCAATCCAAGGAGACTAGTAAAGAATTTTCGACAGTGACGACCTGGTCGACCTCAACGACATCTTCTGTACCACAAATTGGTACCAAGCACGAAGTTCCGGACGTGAATGGTAAAGATTTTGTGAAGCAGGTGCAGAAAGACGAGGTCGTTGAAGACAGTCACCCGATAGTGATCACGAAAGTTATAAAACGTGAAATGGTTGACGATGAAGAACCGGAAGTAGTTACAAAAATCGTGAAGCGTGAGATCGTCGAAGAAACAGAACCGGAAGTAATCACCAAAGTCGTAAAACGAGAAATTATTGACGAAGACGAACCGGAAGTGGTAACTAAGATCGTGAAGCGTGAAATAATTGAAGAGAGCGAACCGGAAGAGACAGTCACCAGAATCATAAAACGCGAAATAATCGAAGAGGGCGAACCGGAAGTGATCACTAAGATAATAAAGCGCGAAATTCATGAATCCGAAGAAGACTTCGAAACAACGGGAAGGACTGGTGAGGTCAAGAGAATCGTTAGTCGTGAGGGAACACCGGAAGTTACAGAAACAATAACGACAAGAACATCAAGAACAATCGTAACTGACGAAGCACCCATAGTAAAGTCATCAAGTTCGTCATCAGACATAGAAAAACCGGAACTCTATACAAGAATAATCTCAAGCGAAGGTACACCGGAAATTGTGGAAACGATCAAGCGAACAAAGAAGATCACTTCAGAGTCCGGCCCAGAGTATGTCACGAGGATTGTGAGTCGTGAAGGAACACCGGAAATCCAAAAAACAACTGACGTCAAAAGAATAGTGACAACAGTGACGACAATAACCGGTCCTGATGGTGAGGTCATCACCAAGAAGGATGTTGAGGAAAGTTCCGATGTCCTAGACAGCGAGCATCTCTTGGAGAAGTTAATCGACTCTTCCCAAGGTCAAGAGAAAACCGGCAAAAGACGCGAGGACGATGAAGATAAGAAAGTCAGCGAGGAGAGATTCGTGAGCGAGACACCGGAAGGCCTGAGAACTGAAGAAATCATCAGGAGGACAGTAACCACGGTAACCTCGACCTCAGGAACGTCATCTCCTGACGTCAAAACATTCTTTGATTCCGGCAAGTCCACTCCGGATTCCAAGGATCAATCGGAAGTGATCAGGGCACCACTGGACAAGTCTGAAGTGGTCGTGTCACCGGCCGTCAGAGATTTGATCTCCGACGACAAGAGTTACTCTGGAAAATCATCCCCAGATATATCCCTACCTAGAGATATTGTCTTCAGTGGCTCCACTGGCAAGTCCACCCCAGAAATTCCAGTGTCACCCCTGATCAGAGATGGCGCCTCGATGCAGCCCTCCGGAAGATCCACACCCGATAGAAAGTCCGAGGGCCGATCCAGGACCGCCACTCCCGAAGGATTCCGATCAGGTGAAGTGATCCGCACGACCATCACGACGACCAGGACCATGTCCGACGACGGTGAGATCATCACGACTACGAAGGAGATCACTGAGGCGACCAATGAGAAGGGCGAGACCGTCGTCCTGGCAGAGAAAACCGACGTCAAGGTTGACGAGACCAGGACCAGTTCAGAGATGACGAAGGAACCGCGCTACTCCGATGAAGAGACTCCGGCTTCGCCCTCGTCGTCGACGTCCCAGGATGGGAAGTCTCTTGAATTCTCAGCGGCTGCCATGAGCAGCAGCTTCTACGGAGAGCTACCAACTGTACCACCGTTGACAACAGTCAAACCCGCCTTTACTGATCCTGCCAGCAGAAAGATCAGCGAACCAATTCCAATCCAGTCCGACTACTCGTTCAAGAGATTCACCGTTGAGAAAGAATTCGCTGGCGGATACGAACCAAAGTCTGAATCCAAAAAGTATGTTGACGAAGCTGATATGGATTTTGAAAAAGCACTTATGGATGGAAAGGATAAAGATACCGTTGGATATAGCAACGGTACTCTTGCACAATTATCCAATGGCTCCAAACAGCTGGACCCAATGGCTGCCTCCTTCGTTGAAGATTCCGATGATTCCAAAGATCCTAAAGACAAGAAAGATCCTCTGGCAGGATGGGGTGCTCCTTTGGGATTGCCATCGCCAAAGCCACCAAGGAAGTTCAATCTCAGGAAACCTGCAGTAAGTGCGAGTTCAGCGGAAACGACGGAAGCGACTTTGGAAGGCTTGAACTTTGACGTGATTAATGACTGGGGTGAACCCTTGGCACTGCCTACTCCAGCACCTGCACCAATGGCTAATGAAGTATCAAATAAGGGTGCACCGGGTACACCGAAGAAAGAAAGGAAGCAGCCGAAGAAGGTTGTGTCTGAAAATATCAAGAATAAAAAGAGATCAGAGAGTCCTGGTAAAAATGAGAAAAAGAACAAGGACTCGAAGAACAAAGTTCAGCCAGTTTACATGGATCTGACCTACGTACCTCATCATGGAAACTCGTACTACACCTCCTTGGAATTCTTCAAGAGAATCAGAGCAAGATACTACGTCTTCAGTGGAACTGAACCAAGTCGTGAAGTCTACGACGCTCTTCTGGAGGCCAAGAAAACTTGGGAAGATAAAGATTTGGGTAAGAAAAATAAATTCTTGAATGAGTATCACATTCTTATGATCACGGTCCATTTAAAATTATCACATTTCTGATATTTTGATTTAAAAAAATATTTTTTTTATACCCACAGAAGTGACCATGATCCCAACTTACGATACGGACACGTTGGGTTACTGGGTTGCGGATAACGAAGAAGCATTGGCTGCCAATCATATTGATCTGTCGCCATCAGCTTCACGTTGCACGATCAATCTTCAAGATCACGAAACTAGCTGCAGCGCCTACCGGCTTGAATTCTAGGGAATGGCAGCATGCTCAGCCGTAATAGTCGAGTTCTGAGCCCCGTCCGGATATTATCTCATCATTCCAAATCCGGACAATCCAGTACGAGTCACCATAGAAAAGCCGCCATCAAAGATCATCAGCGTTTGACCTTTGTACCGGTTCGTTGCTTATGACGTCATCAGGCTGATACCTCAGTTATCATGTACAACTATGGCCGTAAGTCATCTGAAGTACAGTATAACAAAAAAAGCTGCGGATCGTTACAAGTTGTCATTATAGGTTAGAAACTCGAAAAAAATATTCATCTTTAGGAATTTTTGAATTCTCGCAGGTCCAAACCGGGTATTGTTGATCATAGACCTAACCTATCTTACTCAAATATCGTTACGTGGCTTCCCTTAGGATACCCAAACGAATCGATCGAGTTTAAATCGATAGACGAGATAATAAATTATTAGAAACAATCTCGTAAGATTGTTTAAAGGATAATTAGTGAAAATCCTTTTGTCTACGGATAACACGACAACTTCTTGTATATGGCTTAGTTGAAAATGATAAAGAAATGTTATCGGCCAGTTTTTCTGGAACACATTCATATACGATAATCTAATCCACCGATCATGCGATTGTCTCCCAGTAAGATATATATGTATACACAGGACGCTAAACTAGCATTACGTCTTTTCCAAGAGAATGAAAGCTCGGATGACATAACTTCTTAAACATTTTCTACTCGATCACGTTTCAAGAATCGCACCACGCGGTCCGTATGCGCTAGTTATGGGACACCCACACCAAACCACGATCCCTATATGTTAGAACCCAGGAGATTACGTAGGATTTTCAAATTCCCGGACAAGAGTGTAAAACTAGATAAGATAGCGAGGAGAAGTCAAAAAGCCGATTGACAAAAGAACAAGCAGGGTTTGAATGAAAGGAAAAAAAACAGACAAACATCATCCCATTAAAGATAGAGAGTTAAAAAGAACAAAAGATACTCTTTTTAATATCTTGACACAGCTGCCGCTTTACGAGCACCGCGTATAGTTATTTCACATTTGACAAACCGACCTGATGTGACGCAAGCGAAACATACCCGTGTAACGAAGAGCCTATTCGATCTCAGAAGCCAAAACTCTGGGGACGAGTTGGATTCCGAAATGCCGATGGTCCATTTAATAGAAGAAGGCTAATCTGTTTTTTTTAATGGAAATAAGTCAAGTCAAAGCAAAATCTTACTTGTCGGACATTCGTAACGATACTAGTCATTGGAATACGAAATTTAGAATACGACTTGGGCGCTCCAGTCGGGGATTCCCCGTACTAAATTATAACTGTCGTACCGAAAGTCGATTCAAATAGAAAAGCGTCGTGGCTAAAATAATAATGAACAGTAACATTTTCAGATAATAGATAGTGATAACGAGGCCGAGGGACTAAAATGGGGAAGGGGGTGGACGTGATACGAATTTAAAAAAAAAGAAACGGAAAAGCCTCGTACAATGATTAATGATTTAACGTGTCGTAAATGTCTATGCCTACATAAATGACTATATTTACACGAGGGAGTACATAAACGTTATTCTATATCGTATTTCTATGTATCTATAGGAGAAGTGGGAGAGATATGCGCGCCATGTTTAAAAATGGATAGATATATTATATATATATATACACATAAACTCGTGCGACGTCATTGGGGTGTCAAGAAGGTATAGAGAGAAAAATAGAGAGAGAGAGAGAGAGAAAGTGCTAAGGGACAAGAGGGGTAGAAAGAGTGGTAAACAAAAATGGCCGACGATGACGTTGAACGTTAACTAAATAAAATGGTCATCGAAATGAGTTTCGCGTTGTTGTTAAAAAAAATATCCTTTTGAAACAAACGAACATTGAACGGACTCCTTCGAAAGTACTTTGAAGCTAAAGAAAAAGAGAAAACATACAAGCAGACACAAAGTGAGACGACTCAATTATGAAAGTGCGTAACACTCGGGACAAGGGATTGGAATAAAAATTGTGACTCGAAATAGTAAGACGAATAAGGAGGAACGGGATAATCAAGAGAGAAAAAGAGAAATAAGAATTAAAAAGAAAGACAAGATCCATCCAACGGACTTAGGTCCGCGAACGTATGTTAATTTTGAATTTACGCACGTCCGTGGTTAATGCTATCGGAGTATGTATGGGGATAGAAAAAATGGCGGACGGTCATTGGGATTAGAGGTTAATCATTGACCCGCGTAAATTCGAAAATCCGAACCTAGAAAACTTAAATTTACATATATTAGTTCATAGCTGAGGCAATATTGAGCGACAGATAGTGAGAGACGGAGGGGGGAGGGGGGAGTTTTTTTTAGAAAAAGCTGATTTAATAATGTAATGTGGGTGAAAAAAGAAACCAAAAAAAATAATAATAATATGAGCGTTCTAAAACTTTTGTACTTATTCCTCTGTCAGCTATAGCGATTTATAGTTGGATGCGATTGACGATGTTGATGATAAACGTAGATGATGATGATGATGACGACAGTGGTGATGACTATGTACGTGACGATAATAATGATGATGATTAATACCTGAGGACCGAGAATGACGTACGAGGATGTGCGAAAGTTTGCGAAAAAAAATGACTAGATATGAAATTTTGTCGTTGTTTCTTTTACTGGAAAATCGTATTGATCCGATCTAGTGGATTTATCGTACGACGTCATTGAGTTGAATTTCTTTGTCCTCGATGATTTATCGACTAAGTTATACATACCAGTAGACAATTCGTAATTATCAGCGTAATACGATTATAATTTTCCGAATCGGTTGCATTTATTCCCGGCAGTCATTGCGCGCCGGTTTATTTGCTTGACCAAGGTGGACGTTACGGATATTCAAATTGTTGACGAACAGTTTGACGATGACTCGACTGACGATTGTCAACAGTGTCGAATGTCCGTGAACAGTGAAAAATGGAATCACTAGAATTCACCTTGCGATCGCTCAGCTGAAAACTCATTGTTTAACTTTTACGCATAGTTAGAACCTAGAGACTTTTAGCGCTGCGATCGGTGGCTCCCACGCGGTACCATCCCAGAAGCGCGGCAAATTCAAAAAGTGGCGCGACCTATGTATTATAGCGGAAGTAAACCTAAAGCGAATAGAGAGAGCGGAAGTGAGTGGCGTCGATGACTGGTACCACGTGGACGATGGCGATTAGGTCGCAGCAAATTAGTACGTAAGTTTTTCTACCGCCCGCCTACTTTTTCCTGGTGGCTTATAAAACGGAAAAAAAGAAATTAATGAAAAAATTAATAGCCCAGATTATTTAATCGTTCGCGCATAATGTGCCATTGCGTTGACTCGTTATTTATTTATTTACGCGTATAAACATACCCGCGATATCTTTTCTATCACCTTATAGGTTATGTGCACGTTCCCGTCACTTATTTATGCTTAAGTGTCTCTTTAATATATTATTTAAAAATTTTTTATTATGGATACAATGAGATTTGTATAACAGCTGCTCGTTCAGTGGCCCGAAACACAATAAAATATTGGAAAAACGGTGAGACAGATTGTTGAAAACGAAATAAGGCAGAATGAGGTCGAAGATAAACACATATATACACATACTTATACACAATCACACAGAGCCGTACATATATACGTGCATATACGTACACACATGAGACATACGTACATGTGCATGACTTATGCGTAAGGACGTTTATGAAAACGAGATTTAGGTTAGGATATTAAAAAGTAAATAAAAGCGAGCCGGGCGACGAGACAGAGAGTGAAGTGACGTTGAGAGATCATTGCTATTATGATTATTGCTAATATATTATCGATATATTTTATTATTATTCATCCACGTTAAAAGATTATTATCGTTCACATTTATTGTGCGGATCAAAGTATTTTTTAATGTTCTTTCGTGTAGCTTCACGAGCTTCTCGCTCGGTAATCCAAGTCGGTCGGTAATGTAGAGAGAAGGATAATGCAATTCGTGACGACAGTGCGCGGGAAATAATTACCGACGTATTCGCCAAGTTGATGAAAACGACGACGAGGACGATGATGATAAAGATGCTTATAATGATGCTTATATGATGATGATGTTGACAACTGTTGACGTAACTAACGATTGACGACTATACGGTGTACCTTTGTATTTACCTATTATTTATTGACGATGGATTAATGATGAAATAAAGAATGACCAGCTATCTAGGTAGGATGTTAAAATTATGAAATTAAATTAAATTTAATATTGTCAATCGGAAGTGATGCGAGAAACTCTATATATATATACACAGTACATAACCCAACACGTACGCGCAAACTCGATGATACAGACACGTGATATATTAACGACACATACAGAGGATTACGTAAGTACACACATGTACACACACGTACACATACACAACCATACACAGAGACACCGATGAACTTAATGGTGAGAATTACAATTAGGAGCGAGCTTTCAATGAAACAATTTTAGAGAGGATGCAGTGAGATGATTTAATGACGATAGTGATTTGCTGTAACGCGATGAGAAACAACACCTGTACGAACCCCCGAGGTCACGATGCGACTCTTTTTGAATGGTGGTTTAAAATGGCGACTTTTGATACGAGGGAGATGGTTGGAAAATTTTGAAAATTAGATATGAAATTTATGTGCCCCTGATCGCTTTTTTTGTCCGGTATTATTGGCGCGATTTTATTGTATTTGAATAAACATTATTTGGGGGGGATTTTAGTAATCTATGATTTTTTTTTCGAAAGAGATCGACGCATTTTGAGTCGTGATTTTTGGAAATTTTGCTGAAAAATTTAAATGATAGTGATGTATGTTAATATTTATGAAAAGTCGACTTTTTTTAGTAAATTTTGGATTTTTTTGGAATATTTTGAGACGCGAGACTCTAGTCAGTAATCATGCGAGTCCTTTCCTAATTGAAAATGCATCTAGTCATTGGGTGTTCGATATGATCGTGATTTTTGAATTTCGTCGGGACTGTCCTTTGAATCCTGTTAGGTGACACCTGTTACCATTTTTTACCACCAGAGAGCGCATCGGCGCACTACGTTTTTGAATAACGAATTAAAACTTACTGTGGAGTGTTCATGGTGCTATGATTATTATTATAGAAATACTAATGTTATGCTATATGATAAAAATGATAATATAATAAATATACACTACACCATAGTCTGATTAATTTCTTTTCCTCTTTTTCTACGTCATTAGCACATTACTCGTATCTCGATATTGTTTTAGATGAAATTAGGACGAACGGTTTTAAAAAATATTTTTTCGTTTCTTTATTAAAATAATCGTTTGAAAATGGTTTGACCTTATACGACGTTATTAACTATTTTCATGACTTATCACTCAATACACTTATAAAGATTCTCCTGTCAAATCTGATCTTTACTACAAAACAATTGTTCTTATCACTAGTCATTATCATTCTCACATTTCCCAACTTGGTCCCAAATTGTTGATTTCGCAAAAAAAAATTGTCCTTAAAAATCTACTTCTTTAAAACAATCTAAAACCTCGTATTGTTGGGCATCTTTAAGAAATAAGCAACCTTGTCTTCGGCAACCCTGTAATTATGAATCCACCTGGAACCCTTTCTGAGACTTCCATCAATACCATCCCTCCAGGCACCAGCCGGAAGATAAACTTCCCTCTGCCTACTCCCCGAGTAAAGTATCGGAGCGACAATGAGTTCCTCCCCTACAGAAAACTCGTCAACAACAACATGACAAGCAGGATCAGCCGGATCCAGCATCCACAACGGCCTGACAATGGGCAATCCCGAATCCAAGCTCTCATTGGCATACTTCTTCAACAAAGGAGTAACGATCTTCTGTCTGAGGGTGGTCAGTCTCTTAGCCATTTCCAGTACAGACTCATCAGAATATTTACTAGGCAAATGCGTGAATCTGATAACAGGAAGGAAAGTGGAGAGTTGAAGCCAGCGCACGTAGAGCTCCTTGTCAGGTAAGTTAACCTCATAGTCATTATCAGGATTATTATCAGACATAGGTAGAGCAACGTCACCCCCAACAGCACCAGGCATGATAAAGGGATATCCGATCATCCCATAGCTCAGTACAGTCGGTATGACAGTCTTGATGGCTTTCCAGGATGACGGAAATGGCGGTAGCGATACGAAAACTGGTGCCCTTGGTCTGGAAATGGCTCCGGACACACCGATCACTGGTATCGAGCCCAGGATCGATTTTGTGAATATAGACTTGTAGTGATCCGGATTGGTCAGAGGTTCCTCGCACTTGTAATAATGAGGCATATCCTGTGCGTTTCCAAGATCAAGGTAAAAGGAGTCTATATGATAGGTCTTCAGCAGGTTCTCCAGTTTAGCTTGGAGCCAGGGCAGAGTCTTGTTGTTGGTTATGTCCAGGACACCAGCACTGTTGCTTTGCTTGTATCTGGCCAAGGCTGGAATTCTAGGATCACTTCCACGTTCAGATATAAGAAGTCTGTTGGCAACAGCCTCCTTGAAGTTTACAGACTCCGTGGAGATGAACGGCTGGATGGTGAGGACGATTCTGAAGCCTCTTCTGTGAAAGATGTTGATGGTCTCCTCCATCGTTGGGAAACGAGTCTCGTCAAGGACAAGGTCACCTGTACTGGGTTGCCATTCCTCGCTTAGAAGAACGTGACCTTGGCGTAAAAATCCAAGAGCGATCACGTCCTCGGTATAATTGTAAATGGTTGCTTCGTTCGTTGGTGAGATCTGCCATACGGGTTCTGACAGCAAAGAGTGAACTGCTGAAAATTCATCAGGCTTCAAACCGTCCCAGAGCGACTTCTCCGCCATTAAAGAGTGAAGTGTCTTCATGTTGTCGGTTGCGCAAATCGTGTAATTCAGTTGGGGAAGCGGAGTCAAATGGTTGATGTATGCGAAGGCGTCGTACTTTGCTTGAAGGCAAAAATCCTTTGTTCTGTTTGCATTGATCGACACGTACAATGGCGTCTGCGAGTCTACCAAGATGGTGGCGCCTTTGGAGTTCAGGAAATAGGGTTTCAGGACGTTGCCGAAAGGATGCTTCCTTATGTCGCCGGTTATGAACGGACTCAAGTCCAGCCTTCCTTGTTCTAGGGGATAAGCCATATTTTGAATTTGACCTGCGCCGTACCAGTGACCTCTCTTGGACGACCAATCGAAACAGTCCATTGGATTGAAGTGTGGGCTCAAGCTCTGCCATGTCACGTGGTAACAGTCCATGTCGTTTGATTGCGTGTGCGCCAAGTACAATCTTGTCTGCTGAAGCCACTCCAGACATACCGAGTCTGATCGCTGATGATGTGACAAACATGGAAACACTCCTGTGTCTGCTGGAATTCCTTCGCCTAATTTACCAGCTATTATTTCTGCGCCTCCATTGTTGTACACGTACATCATCCTTTCGTTTTTGTTGAACCTGTAATGGGAATAATTATAGTAGTCATTTTACTAAACTTTCTTCGTGGCTATGTAAAAGAATTTGTTTGGAAAATATACATTTTTAAGTATTTTTCATTTGGTTTTCTTTTTATTATTTATTTACGTTAAATCTTTCTGTAGCTGGCACTGGATTAATCTCCCTAATGTTTCAGACGAACGGACAAACCATAATCAAGTATATTAACCATTTCCTGAGGCGACTATTATAGGGTCGTTGATACGATGATTGAATGATGGTCGTGGAAGTGGTGAGAAAAGTGTTAAGTAGTACTAAGGGGATTTTTCAAAAGGAAAGTCATCGATAAGAAATGAGATTAAAGTTCAGCTTTTTTAAATACCTGAATTTATCGAAGTATGCACGTTGCAGGACATGTTGAGTGTAATAGACGTGGGCAAAACCCACGAGAAATACAACGCAGAGAAACAATATTCCTACGAAGGCACGAATTCTGAAAAATAAATTATACAAGTCACGATTAATGTGAGCGAACAAAAATTATTCAAATGAGTACGACGATCGATTGATTATGACGTCATTCACTTTATTTCTTACCTGTAATCAGCATTTTGCCTTTTTTTGCTACTGCGAAGTGCCTGCGGTATCGAGAGTTGAAGTTTCTCTTTAAGCAAACTCGAAATGCTATTCACGCTTGTTATTGTTGAATTTGGACTTTGTACGCCTGGAATTTCCATCCCATCACCATCCAACTTTTGATTTGTCGTCGAAGCAACGATTTTTGCTTTTCGTCTGGGTGGCGCCTGCAGTGGCACCCTGTAAAATGAAAAAAAATTATTTCAATTTTTCCCTCTTAACTTATAAACATTTATGAAAATAATTTTAAAAAATGTATAGAACACGCAAATAATAAAAGCCTATAAAGAATAATGTAGTAATAATAGACTTTACAGAGGAAGGATAAATTTTATTTAACAATATTAATCAATAAAAAAAACTCCACAAACATGTACCAATTTTAATTAATAATATATATACATACCCCTGAAGTGAAATAGAGCTTCTCACGTCATACATCGATATCATTTTTATATAAAATATGTTACGTAAAAGTTACTAATTTTTCCCGTTTGACAAAACTACTCCATCACTCCACTAATCCATTGCAAACATTACTATAGTGAAAGCAACGCATAAGTTAAAATATTCGTTTAAAATGAATCTTGGTAAATAAAATTAATACTCGGTATATAACCATGGCAGTATCGATTGATTTTAAAATATTTCGATTTAAATATCACTATAAAATTACAATCCACGCCACGAGAACAGACTACACTGCCAACCGGTCACCACGTATATACTTAAAGTTCTTATAGCATATTGTAGCCGTTTTCAATTGGCTGCACGACGCAGCCATATGTATGGGTCAAGTACGTAACGGGCGACAGTAGTACTTAATACATCAACGGCCATGGGAGTAGCGTGGTGATAAAAACAGAAGCTGTAGTGAAATTTTGCCAAAGTTATTTGAATTTTTATCCGTCGGAACAAGTGACTGTACATTGAAAACAACACCTGCCCTCAAGTGCGTACGCAGAAGTGTGGTTTGTCAGCGTGGAGACGAGTGAGGAGAAGATACGTAACGATAACCTCAAAAACTGATCGCATCAAGCGACGTTCATGATAGGAGTTTGTCAAAGATTCAAGCCTGAACGTCACTGCAACGCAATTTCACTCGATTTGGTAAATTTGTGTTAGTCACAACATGCTGTACGTATTTGACTATTATCGTTGTACCGTGCCACTGACACTGGTGATCATACGAGTCTTTTTTGTAGACGTTCGGTTCTTATTTTTCATTGCTACCACGTGCTCGTTTCGGCACGTATGAGAATATTTATGTTTCTTTTTTATGTTATCAGGAACTACGTCGTGGTTTATATTTAGACTTGATTCATATACAGTGGTCATTCCTTTTTTATAAGGAGACTCGTTGCATCGTTTGAAAAATTGCTTAAAGCTTTAAAGTATTTTTTTCAACAGTTTTGATAAGATTTAATTACGGTCTGGAATACTTTTTTCGATTTTACGAATTGTCAGTGAAATATAGTTATCAGTGAGTGACAATGTGTGGCAATAACGTATCCATTTGGAGTTATCGACTTTCTTTCTTTGCGTCTAACATTTAATTACGTACTTAGCCATTTCTTCGTCATCTCCTTCATCTTCCGTTTCCGAACCCAGAGGACTGCCGTTTGGCGAAGATCCGCTGTTACTGAACGTGGCGCTACTGTCGCTTCCAGTACGCGTAAATCTCGAAACAGTGCCCTACAATGTAATTCGCACTATTAAAATAAAGATATAATTTAAAGAATATAAATTATACAATATTTACGTAATTCCAATGAATTATTTTCATTGTCATTACTTTGTGACTGACTTCGATTCGCGTACCACTGAGCCAACTACGTAAATTAAATTATCAAACACGTATCCAATGATAACCCATCCATTGATAACCTATTGACACTCGAATTCATTGTCACTCACAAAAACAAATATAACAACCTTAACCAGTACTTGTCTCCTCAATCCAGAGTAATTATCATTGTCGTCTTTCATTAGGAAATGACTAATAAAAAAATCGTAACACGAGCTTGTTATGTTAAAAAGAAATAATATCCGTTTAAAAGTCTTGTCATATTTTTATCAAAATTTCCCTGTAGCGACCTTTCTCCATCAAAGAGTGCCTAAGACAACTTAACAAAAAATCATCGAACGATATCGTGATTCCTGACTATCCATTCTACGCGACATGTTAATAACAACTGGTCTGGCTGTCTGTTACGTAAAGAGAAACTCGCAACGTAAACGCAAGGGGCCGGGAAATGAACAGATACAACGCAGTACACGTTCGTAGCAATTGAGCCAAGACCTTCAAATCGAATCCGGTTTTCGCGCGCTAACAAACGCCACATATGAACTTTTCAGTGCATTGGATAAACGTATACGATGACACGGTCTATATTACTGTCTGACAGTAAAAATAGTTGGCGCTTCAAAAATCATTTGCTCTTTAATTCAACACTGATAGTCGCTGAACCATTTCGAGGTTAAGTATTGGAATACTAATTATATGCGATATTTTCGAATATTTTGCACAGCCAGTCATTTCTTGCTTCTATCATTATACTGGACGTTTCACAAGTTACACACCTCGGCTATTGAACCCAGTCTACTCGTACCGGCTGACAAAGCTCTTTCCAACGAATAAATCGAACTGTATTTGTGATCCTTGTTATCTTTGTTATCTTTCTCCATTGTTGCGAGTAAAAAAAGATGTATTCAATAATCACAATGGCAATGATTCATTGTACAATTTTTTACTGTGACACGTTGACGCGATTCGTTGTCAATTTCACGTGCACTGAATGACTAAAATTTTGAATGACTGTCAAGAATTTTATTCTTTGATTTTAATTAATGGTTGTCAAGTCTTAATGTCAAATGTGTTGTCATGTTGTGTTTACTTCACTTGGTTCAATCGGATTCAAAATAAATTAACTCCTATCACTGTAGTACGGTATTCTTTGAAATTTCATTTTACGGGTCAATATAATTGTATAGACGTATGACTGTATCCTTATCAATGTTATCGTATCGAAGTTATTTTTTTTTATAAAATTGTAGACAAAATAATTCATGTAAATATGACGACGACAATGATGAAGATTTATGATAAATATATCGATCCACTAGATCGATACTTAATATACGTATCTATCTTTTATTGGTATTCATACCATCGTGTAAGTGATGATTATCATTGTCATCATTATACTAATGACTTTTTTTTCACCTGGTTCTTATCCACTCGTAGATCGTCCATGTCGTTGAGTTTGCTGGGCATGGAAATGCTTGTCTTTCTGATATCGGAATTTCCAAATCCTGCCAATTTTTTGACTTCCGATGAATCTGATATTTTTTTATCCGACTCGAGACTGACTATTGTAACTGTACTTTGAGTCGATGTGTTTTGTTGATTATCTGTAATTATGAAAATGATTAATATGAAATGAAAATATTTTTGGTAATTTTGTAATATCTTAGAAATAGTGATAAGAGTATAGTCGAAGATGTGAAAATGGTTGGCAAGAGTCAATAGAGTTTGAAGCTTGTGATAAGGATGATAACAATGTCAATCGAGGAATTAATTAAATAGCTACGATTAAAATAGTATTTGGATTTTATTTGAGAACTTTATTCAAATATACATTTCGAAAAAGGTATGCGGTCGAACAATATGGCGTTGTAATTAAAATTACAATGTTTAATGTTGGTAATAAAAAGAAGCTACGTAATTTTTTTTATTAATGTTTAGTCAATGACGGCAGAAGTATGTTAAGCATCTTTATCTTTTATCGTAAGGTACACTCTCAAAGAGAAACATAGAAAAATTATGAGGGAGCCGCCAAAGGTATTGAGAAGATCAAAGGTTACGCCTTTTCGCTGTCTGTTATGCTGTTTGAAGTTGGTCGGCGAATTTGAATTTGGATAAAAAAAATTTAATTTTGATACGAGATAACAGTTGAATATAGTTTTTTTTATAACCTAGGAAATTAGGTCATTTTGATTTTCTCTATGGTGTATTATGGGAATGTTGTATTTGCGATATAGAAGAAGATTTTGAATTGATCATTTTATTTTGAAAATTTATAATGTGCGACTGCGCTAGTCAAGATGAAAAGGTTGCCGTGGAAGCTGTGACGTTATTTGAAAAATGTCCGGGCAATGTTAACGACAGGGGGAAATTAATGGAACATTCAAAAACTGCCAAAATCGATGGCTGTGATAATGATCGTTTTTTGTGTTACGATGAAATCAAAAAAACCGAAAGTTCCGTATGCTCCAGCGATTCTACGAGAACGGTATGATTAATTTTTATTTAAAAAAAAGAGATTAATATAGGAGAAATAATATTGTTTTTTTTCTTAAGAATAGTACAAATTTATAAATTCGTGGGAATCACGAAATTTTGAAAATGACGAACAAGAGGAACCGGTATATCAACCTGTACCGTGTGGTCCCTGTATATCTGAAAGTGATGAAGAATTCGAGGATGAACGAGAACCGGATGTCGAGTACACTCTTGCCATTATTAAACCGGAAGCCGTGGAGTTCCGGAAGGAAATCGAAAATCGAATTTTGGAAGAGGGTTTTCAAATTCTTCAAACTCGATGGCTGCAATTGGCCCCTGAACAGGCATCAGAATTTTATTCAGATAATTATGGAGAGATTTATTTTCCCCATCTTGTGGCTTACATGGCTTCCGGTTCAATAATCGTTTTCGTTTTGGCGAAACAACAGGCTATTCAGGATTGGCGAATGCTTATGGGACCCACGAAGGTAAGTAATTCTTATTGGTGATTTACACAATTTTGAAAATATTTTTTTAGGTCACGGAAGCTCGTTTTTATTTTCCTGATAGCATTCGAGCGAAATTTGGAAGACGTGGTGAAGATTTCAAAAATGCTGTTCATGGAAGTGCTAATCGAGAATTGGCTGAGAGAGAAATTCATTTTTTCTTTCCAGATTGTAAGTTTCTTTTCTTTTTCATTTCCAGTATTATTTAAACGCGTATATTTAATAATTAAAATTTTTGCTTATCCCTTAATTTTTAGTTGTCATTGAGCCGTTAATGAGAGGCGAAGTAGCAGTCGATTATTTATTGCAAGTCATCAATAAAGTCTTGATCGAAGGACTCACTATGGTAAATATCACTAGTGTTTTTATATCGTTAAAAAATTGTTAATAATTATTGCCTTATTAAATCAGTGTTGCAAAACGAAACCAGCAGATCCAATCTTATGGCTGGCACATTGGCTAATTTTGAATAATCCAAATAAACCAAAACTTCCTGAGGATTTGGCTATTCCCCGCATGTAAAGTAATTTGAATAAAATATTTTAAGAAATATAAAAATTCATTTTCTTACCACTTTTATTCGCACTCTTTATACTGCCTTGAGGTGAATTTCGTATTAGTCTTCTTTGTATGGCTGTTTGCCGTGGGGTATACCTAAATTATACAAAATTCAATATCAAAATTACCAAATACATCAAACTTAAGTATAGGCATATTTTTCCAAAATTTAATCTTTGATAATTACAAATTTTCAAAATTACCTAGACTGCACAAGTTTTTCGACAATCGATGTCAATGTTTGCTTATCATCGAATAATCCATTCACTTTCGTTTCGGGCGATTTATTATTTTCTTGCACAGTTAAATCGACATTGTCCTCATCGATTTTTGTTACGTTTTTCAAATTTTCACTGTCTCTGTCAATCACAGTTTTATCAAAATTCAATCCCTCTTTCGAATCCTCACAAGAAATATCTGTATCCTTAAAATCGTCATCGATCCTTTCCAATACCGAATCGTTACCATTTATCAAAATTCTCGATGAAGACCCAACAGCTGATACAATCTTCGACTCACTCTCTAATTCATTCTCATTTTCAAAATGCACCCTCACCAGACCATTGTTCACCACACCGGGATCGCCATTTTGTAAATTTCCTGATATCTCATTATTATTATCAGCACCATCAAAATTATCCTGTGCTTCTTTTTTTATTTTCTTCTTTGATTTCTTCGATCGGGGAGGTTTCGCAGGAAGATCCAAAGTCGTCGAACTCAAAGTGTCATTTGTGGAGTTTCGACTGATAAGAAAATGATAATAAACGATAATACAATTGTTTTATCGCACTTATATTATACGTGTATACGTATATACAAGGTACGATTATTTTTTTTTCAAAATATTTAATCGATATCCAATCGATAGAAATCACCTTTGAGGTCTGTACCAAGGATCCGGCCATTCAAGAGTATTCCTCGAAAAAGAATCCTGCGACCTGGACGCTTCGAGCCCGCTGGATGAGCTTGCACCTGGTTTGTACCAAGGCGATGGTATCTTCACAAGGCCTGCGGGCGCTGGCCAACTTTTGGCTTCCGGTTCCGGGTCCGTAGAAAGAACTGCGAGCGACACCCCTCGTCTCTGGGCTAGACCAACCGGATTAACACTGGCTACTTTCACGTCCCAAGGATCAAGAATGGACAGCAGGACTTTCTGTGAATGAGAATGGCGATGATCTGAATGATGTTCAGCTCCATAAAGTGGATACAAGTCATTAAGTCTTGTTAGCTAGTACAGTCCCTATAAAGTATTTCAAGCAGTAACCTACTGGACATGGTACCACATCACTGCTCTCATTGCCGAGGAAATTCAAATTGACAAATTTTATTTTACTTTCATCAGGCAATGATTTTAAATAAAATATTGTTACGACATTTCACCTGGGTTATCTACTCTCTATATTTCCTATTAAATTACCTGAGTTTATCAAAAATCAATTATTCGATTTCCTCTGCTTTAATGAATTTTCTAACGTTTCTATTTCTTATTTCACTCTTGCATAATCCACTGTGTATTTCAATTTTAATTATCCATTATTTTTCCTCAACACTCGTGTCTCTGCCATGTATGGACAAGCGAGTGAAATATATTACAGAATTAACCCACTCTTTGGTATTTAATTTAAAAAATAAAATTCAATTTGATTTACGTTGTCCAGCCGGTACAGTCTGTACTAAACATAGCTACAGTCAACTGCAAGTGTTACATTAAAATAAGCGACTGCATTCTAAATATAATGGCGTACCGGTACATATAGAAATATTCGAAAATTTTGATAAACTGCTTGAACTCTGTACTATGAACCGATATATACAGGGTGATTCATAAGTAGTTACGTATTTGAGTATCGTTTAGCTTGAACAATGGCCAAACTGATTGACCAACGAAAATAAATTTTCTTATAATTTTAACTTTTTTATTTTGTAATTAGTTCCTGCTCAATCACCTTGAATCATTTAGCAATGACCATAGTCATCGCTCAAGTCGTCCCATATCTAAATAAGTAATTTTCCATGAATCATCTTTTATACGCATTCAAATAATTTTATGTATCTGGGTAAAGAATGTTATGTCTTACAATGTCCTTATGTTGTATAACTTATGTTAATGATAATATTTGTACGCGATAGTTATCAGGATGATCGTCTGGGTTTAGAATTTTATTTTAAAATTTATATTTATTTACCTAGGACTTTATGTAACTGGTTGTTAAATTCTCGTTCACCTCAAGGACTTCAATTTGTAAAATTTTACAAATAAGATTTCGAATGCGCAGTATTATTACTCGACGGAAATACTATCAAAATAATTGACGTTCTATTCTTACGTAAAAGGGGATTCCCGGTCGTGCGTGATCGCTGGAACAATTGTATCGGTTCGGACAGCAATAACAAAATAAATAACTGGTGAGCGGGAAATATGAAAGATTGAAAAAATAAATCAAATTTTTTTCCATATAAACAGTTATCAATTTTGTATTTATGTATGTTTATAAATGGTCAATTAATTATATAAGTATATTCATTCGTGTAACCTTTTTTTAATACAAATGCTAGAATTGATAACGATTATCGTTATCGCGAATGTGCCAAGTAAAGGCATGGGCAATTAAAGTAAATTTTTGCAATCTTAATATGCTGATTAGAAAGTGCAATTTTTTGTTTGACCGTTAATAATTATCCTGACTTTACGCCGATAAGAATTATTGCAAACCGTTACTACGTAATAATGCGAGACGGAAAAAAATCTTGAACTTTTATTTCTTTGACTCAACCGACAAAAATACCTTTTTGAGAAATTATTCTTACGAACGATCGTTATGTAATTTTGTCGAATTTAAGGGAACGTTTAAGGGCTTATCAGTCGTTAATAGGTCCAAAAATAAAAAAATCATGTTACAGTCTAACATCGAACGTATTGACGTTGATTGACAGGTAGACCGAGAATTGACTCTCAATATCAAAATCATAATTAAATTAGTTCAAAATTTATGTTTGTATAAAAATTCGGATATTTTCATTCAAAACCAATGACGTTTCTGAATTTTTGGATTTTGTCCGACTAAACTTTTATCTATTTTCATCTGTCTTCTTGCTTTCATCTTGATGACCGTGTCATCTCGTTTGAGAATTCTGTAATGGAGTTGTAAAATAAAACTGGAAAGATTCTCCTGGTCAGAATTTATCACGTGCTGTAACGATGGCGCCATCGATGACGTTTGATGACTCTACCTGATGACGTAACTTTTAGTTATTCCCAGTTGAATTTTATTGAGCGTTTTTAAAAAATCACTTAACCTGACTGACTCGTAAATCATCGAATGACAAAATGATTTTGTCATTCATACTCGATGATTGTCATTCAATACTGCAGACAAGGAATGCATAATAATCATTAGTATACAAAAACCAATGTACTCCAATTTAACAAAAAAAATGACTACACAAAGAATCTCATAAACGAAGTCATTTATCATCATTGCGAGGACAAATTTTGTTCGCTTTGTAATTCTTGTCAATTTCAATAACAAAGTGTAAATAGTCGAAAAGGGGGGAATGGATCAGGAAACCAATAGAATTTGCCACGTGTCAAGAATATTTGTCTCATTGTAATGACGTTCTACATACGTTACCTAAGAACGCGTAGAAAACAATAGGGCAAGAGGTTTTTTTACGTGGTTCCGTTAAGAAAGAAAATAACAAGTTGAAAAAAAAATTTAAATGAAAGAAAAGGAAGAAAAAGTTTTACATACTGACTGCTTATAGAAAAGAATAAAGTCGACGGGTGACCTCGAATATTGTAATTAAAGAAAATCCAAGACGAGTGATTTTTATATATTTTTATAGCGAGCATGATGATCAGATTAAGTTCTTGTCGATTGCGACAATGATGGATCAGTCGATCAATATGGATCAATGATAACAGCCAGTTATAGATAGACCTAATGGCAAAAATTTATCCAACACTTACTCGCGTGTGCGAAAAATTTTGATTTTCAATTTTATTCAAATGAAAAAAAAATATTTTTGATTCTTACGATATTTGGATACAAATTTTTATTTAATTTTTCCTTCCCCTAATTTCGATTAAAACTAATCGCAGTGCAGATATACGTGTTTCGAATATCTGAGTGTTTTTATTCGGTTACTCGGTACTTTGAAAAAGAAAAGAAAAACGAGTCTGTATAATAATAATGAAATTTTGCCAAACGATAAAAACGAACGACTCTTACTACTTGTACAGGGTGTCCTGATAATAGTGTCAAGGAGCCGATTAAATATTATATAACGATAGCTACAAAGTGGATTGGCTGATTTAATATAAAAGTATTTCGTTTTCAAGTCAAATTTTTGCATCACAGTCCAGTGCGACTGAAATAAATGTTAAAAAAATGTCCCTAATCTAAGCAACATTATAAAATTTCGAAGTTCCTTATTTCTCATATTAAAAGCTAATCTAATTATTGAATAATTAAATTAATTAAATTTTCCAAAAATCAAAGTTTTACCTTGTCCTTCTCCTTCGCCCTTTTCCTCTTTCGCTGTTTTCGATCCATATCTGTCTTAAGTCAATTGTCCCTTTCACAAAATCAAACAACAACAGTCATATCGCACATTCCTTATCACGGAAATAAGATTAAAAAAAAACTAATCTAAAAGTCTGTTCCAAAAAAATATTTTCTCAAAGAACGACCATCACCGTAAGACAGGTGTTCCTGAACTGATCTAAACTTCTCATAGAAGCAGAGCGATATCTTTCCAAGCGAGACTGCCTGCTTCCCTCCCCCTGCCCGATACGGTTCTCTTGTCCTCTATTTTTTTTCAACGCCTCATATAACTTTTTGGATAAATCCAAAAATTTTACTACAGCATACGCATCGTCGCACGAATTGATTTTTCGTCCAAGAATTTCTTCTCTTGCTTCGCTTGACTCTTTTCTCTGATATAAACAAAATTTTCTTTTTTCTCTACAATCTCATTATTATCTTCGCTAGCGTGAATCGCCAAGAATGGCTTCCTCAAGTTCCGTTACCTTTTATTCTTCAACTATTATACTTTTTTTTTTTCTTTAAAATAATATCCACGTCACGAGGTGACGATAACTCTAATGAAGAATACGCCAAGAGGGTGGATCACCTTCAAAAGGTTCTAATTGACCTGAACTGATTATCAGCTTCACTCTCAAGCCCAAACCTCAAAGTCTCTTAAGAATCTCTCTTTCCTCCTGCAATTTTTTTATTTTTTCTTTGCTTCCTCTCCGCAAAGTTCATTCGATATTTTCTCAATCTGATATCTCTTTACAATATATATCTATATATATACACACACATACTGAAATCACATATGCTTCCAACATTCAATCTTCAATCTCGAAGCATTAAAATTCATAGAGAAAGAAAATTTTTGCCGTCTATGTATTTAATTTTCGAAAATCGCAGGCCTTATGACACTTGAAAAGCCACTCATAGATATTTTTCAAAAATCACATTCACCTGTAAAAATCATTTATTTTGCCTTTTTTCGTCCCTACTCGCGTTCTGTAACCGGGCAGAGTTAATAAGAATTCAAAAGTTTTAAAAATTTCATATTTTTGAAAATTAGATAAGAACGTAAGTTCTCATCGGACAGGTGCTCGTGAACTGATGTTGGATTTTCTTGGTCACACACTATACATACACATGGGCAACCACTTAGCGATATCTTCTTCTCTCTCGCAAGTCACAGCGCCAGTAGTCACATATGAGTACATATGGGTATACATGTATTTTTATTATGTATCAAATGCCCAGACCAAGTATTATACAAACTGATATGGTCTGATACAGTATAAGTGTCCCATTGATGAATTTGTGTGTCGCCGTATGATTACTGATGATTTGACATATATATGTGTATATATATATACACGTATAATTTATTGGATACTTAAATCCATATATATTTATAAACATACACGAATCGTCAAGATGTTTCATACATGATCTGGTAAAGCATATTTGAGTTTACGTATGTACGTAGCTTACGATATCTCCAAGTAAGATAGGCCCTCATCTTTTTCTCTTGCCCGGGCTAATTCGCTCTTCTTGAAATCTATTACGCGATTCTCAAATGGCTCTCTTAACTTTCCAGCAGCGTGCAAATTAAATAATTTTCGTAACTCATATTTTAGTGAGACAAATTTTTAAAAAATTCCATTCTCAAAATTACTCGACTTCGTGATTAATCTTTTTCTTTGATCTTTCGTATTCGTATATCGGTTCTCTGGAGTTGAGTGACTGTTGTCTTTGTTGCGTAATACTTTTCAAGTTAGACCAAAATTGTCTACCCAGCTGATACTTTCTTGTCTCTGTATGTCTTATACTATGTGACGTAAAGATTGGGAATTTTGTAAAGCAAAAAAAAAGTTATCGATCATCGATATTTATAAAATTGACATTAAGCATTGAAAATAGAACGGTTTAATGAGTTTTTTTTTTTTCTAAAATTCATATAGTAGTAACGAGTTTTTTTATAGCAAAAACGGATTTTCTTATCTCTCGCAGATGCTTTTGTTCGTTTATTCAGACACGTGACTCACGTCCATCGATGTTATTACCGCGATCTTTTATTTTTCGTGTTTTCAAAATATCCTTCAAAAAGGAGTAGTAAATCAAAAATATTGTTACCGCGTTAATCCGTTGGAGAAAAGGATTACATTTTTCCTTGTTTTCACGAAATACAAAATCCATCAAAATTCTTCTCGACGTTCATCGGCACTAAATAAAAATCCCCCAAAAAAATAATTCCAAAAATCACAGAGCACCGTCGTACGTAAAATGAAAAAATGCACAAATTCGCGAAGTTCTCCCACAGGATAATTCAAAGCGTAAAGAAGCAGAAATAATGACGAAAAGTAAAAAGAAATAGAAGAGTGGAGAAGATAGAGATTGAAAAAGAAAAACAGTATACGCTCTCACCATGTGACTGATAATAATGACGCGCACTGATAACGTATAATTTCTCTTCTTTTGTATTTCTACTCCCCTCCCCCACCCCCGACTACTATATACACGGCTGTTCACAAAAAACGTTCCGCCTCTGTATTTTTCATTTCTACCGTAAAATCAGCTTCGGCTGATACGTTTTTGTCGAATGACCCTATATATAGATAATAATTGAAAAAGTTTACATATGAATAGTCAAGTGACGTCATATACGAATAAATAAAAAAGTAACCTAATTATTTATTAATTGCATCTGTTATATATTTCCATACGCGTCCATCCAATGATAATTTAAATTTTATACAAAGATAAAGGGACAGCAGCCTGAAAATTTAAATGCATTATGGAAAAGTTAATTTTTCAGTAATGCAACATATACCTATGACTAAATTACACGATCACTGACGTTACTTTTATTTGTTCTTACATCGGTCGATATACAGTATGTATGATAACTTAATAACGAGCCGTAACTTAATAAGCACCACGAAAGACTTCAAAGTGTAAAATACCAGGAGGATCTGAGTGAGTTGCACTTATAACGGGAGGTGAGGAAGAGATGGGAGAAATGGACATAGTATCGAGAGAGAGAGAGAGAGAGAGAGAGAGAGAGAGAGGGAGAGATTTTTTTTCCTTGCGATCCGCTCAATTAGACGTATTATCAATTTGAAAAATATCACAAAAAACCAAGATACGAGATTGTGATCGCCGCCATTTATCTTCGTAAGTAGAATTTATTGAGTCGAGTGCGAAAAATATATTTGAGGTATAAAAAAAAATTATGCAGTTTTCAGTAGACAACTAAAAAAAAAAGATAGATGAAATAAAATTAATCGATCAGATATACCTTATGTGTATAATTGGACGTAAGATACTTTTTTATATTACAATAAATATATATATATATATAATTTATTATGACTCCATTGCACAGGATCAAATTCAGATACGTATCCTGAATCTTGGATGAAGTAACGAATAAAAGTTAGATAAAAAAGATACATTAAAGTTTCATAAAATAAAAATTCCGTCTCTCTCGATACTGTTATCGCGACGAGGACAGAGAGAATAATTCGATAACAGTAATAATAATATTAATAATAATACAATCGATCCTAATAAAATTCTCCCATTCTCTTGAAACTTTTACCCAAAGACGCCTTCACGTTTACCCCGAAAAATACATAATACGAATAATACCTTGGCTAGGACGAGTAACAGAAATAATAAATTCAAAAAACAAAAAAAAACGAAAAAAAATCATAAAATAAATTCCGCGCACAGTAAATAATTCAATGGCCAATAGAAGTGGCGTAAAAACAAGACGCCTGTCGATGATCCAATCATTTGATCGTTAAAATTCGTTAACGCGCTGAGAAAAAGATGGTCTACGATTTTACGTTTAATTTCGCTATACAATCAATTAACGCCTAATTCGTTAATCGTAATGATATGGTTTTACTATAAATATAATTAAATTATCGCCTAACGCAAAACCCCATGGGTCAAATTTGCAATCGATTTATCGATCGCTAGATCGATCACTCTCGGGTATCGAGATATTTTTGAAAGATAGATAGAACAATAAAGAAAAAGACAGACAGAAAAAAGAGAGAGTAAGGGGAGGGATTGAATATTCTTGTCTTTTTTCATTTCGCTTTGACAATTGAACGAATGAATACGAAAAGATAAAAAGCCCAAAGGGGTAAGAGGATAGCACTAGATAATTAACAGACAAAGATAATAAAGATACAAGATAAATAGCGATAGATTAATACATTTCGATCAATCGAAACGTCGATCGACCGATGAAATAATACATATCGTAAACCCCGTCGAAATTTTGACAAATATTTAGATTCGCTCGTTTTTACCCCAAAAACGATCTTTCCAATTTTTCACCAATTCGCTTCCATCGATCACTAGACTAAATCATCGATTCGACAAACTGCAAGTCATTATTTCGCACGTTTCCTTGGCTCCCTCTTCGATCCCTTGAAACTCATGTTAATCGAGGAGCCCAAAAAAAATAAGATCTTACATTATTGTATTTTCACTGATCGAGGCCGATCGAATGTATCCAAACGTCATAATGACGTATGATTCTCTTTGAACGATGATGACTCTTACGCAATACCAAACCACGACATCTATATGCTAGCAATCATTACACTTAAACCTAAATTCAATGATTGGATAATTAATAAAACAAATTTCCCATTCTGACACAAGCTTCATAAAAATTATGCTTAGAGTCATTGCTCTTGAGCATAAGAATCATGCTTGAAGTAACAGAGATAAACTAACGATGACGAACAAGCCTCAATGATAATCATCGAACCAAAAATGACTGATAGGACAACATCAGCCCCACTACTAGATTCGTTACAATCAGTGAATTTAAAAAAAATCACTCAAAGCTTCATTATACAACAGTCATCATTAGCACGCATAATAATCATCGTCGACTTGAAAATCATCATGCAATTAAAATAGGCCTAGGAATGATTGCAGTGACACTTTCTAATGCCTACAGAACAGTGCAGGAAATATTATGCATCAAAATCGTTAAATAATATAATGATCATCCTTTGAGTCAGTCTATGTACAATTTCTCTTAATGACTCGGGATCATTCAAGTATCTAAGAAATATATATGTATACAAGACAATCCCTTGATACACAATTGCATGATACACCCACAATCATTATATACAGATATAGATCCCTGTGAAATTTCTATGATATCGTTATCTATATATTTTATATACCTCTCAATTCTATATACAGATCAATCGGCGCCTTGAAAAATCATTAAGCGAACGTGCGACGTCAATGACGAATTCTACCGATACGTACCGCCCGTAACAGGACCGCGTACAATTTATACTTCGTTTGTTTTTTCTTTACATAATACACGAAGACCTTATATACTAGGAATCATTGTTTATACGTATGTTTTATATGTTTTAAATTCGATATGTTTGCAAGCATATATATATCGTGTTTTGGAACGCGTACGAATACGTATACTTAAATCGAATACTCGAAGGTTCGCTACCGTTAAGACTATTATTACTATTGTTATTATTGTGTATAGTCATTGTTCTTGTTTTTTTTTTCACCTGGCCAATCACCGACTGGTATAACCATCAGAATCATTCTTCGCATCATTCTATCACTATCTTAATTAATCGCCTTTGATTCATCGTTAGTAAAACGCCATCGGAAAAATTCTCTTCAATAAAGTTTCAAAACTTTAACGACAATTATAATATGTGTATGTATATATATAATATAGTATATAGGTATTTATATATAGTATATATTTTTGTGAATATTTATATATATATATACCTTTCATACTTTATATTCGCTAAATTGCGCCTAAAATCTGGGTACTATCTGTGAGTGAGAGCAGTTTTTCCTTTTTTTTCTAAATTTAATTTTTTTCATCCCTAACATTCTCATTTTTATATTAATCGCGATCGATGTCATTAGCGGAGCAAACGCCACCCTTTTAACGTTATTAAGAAAGAGATAGAGAGGACATTACTTTGAGACTAATAATTAATGTTAATGGTGTTCGTTGAAGTCCACCGTTTTTTTTCTTCTTATTTATCTTGTGTTCTCTTTTTCGAATTTTCAGCACCTCCGCCATCGCCGAAAATCACGTGACCTTTACATCCGGTTTTGACACACCGCGAGGTTAATTTGTACGTAACGTTACGAGTGAAGTACTCGCCAAGGCGACGAGACGTACGAAACTTTTAACGTTAATAGAATTTTGAATTTTATTTTTGCTTCATTTTAATCATATTTTGCCTAACGCAAATTTGTTCGAAATTTATGGCACCTCGCGTACGTCCCTGAAGCTGACAACGAAAAATAAAGAATACGTAACAAGTGACGCACGATTAATTCTGTCCCCTGACGTATGTTTGTGACAAGGATTTAAGGACTACTTTTCAAAAGACAAAGTGTACAGATTAGGCGGGTATATCGGGCCAGCGCAGAATACGATCTCGCCGTAGGCCGAACGAGATTATTAAACCTAAAGTCGAAAATGCTGCCATAGTTTTAATTAAATTCCTGCCGTAGGATATTCTTAAGAAGAAGTCAGAGAGCAGAGGAGATGTGTCTCTACTTAGACCTAAACAGATCTACATTAACCTAAAAAAATAATTATAACCAGGGAAACAGTGCGAGTCTACGATGCGGCATTTTTTCCATCCTAACGTGCCGAAGATTTATCTCAAAGTCTTTATTCGATTATTCGGGAATCCCTAAGCGTTAATCTAACGCCAATTCCTCGTTGCCGGTAATGTCACCTTCTCAATGGTCCACCGGAAAGTCGCTGAGAACTCGACGAGGCCGGAAGATATATATTTATGTTCACTAGCGACATACTCGCTGTCTACCTTGCCGACGGAGAGTCAGATTAGATACGTAGACTCCGTCATTCTCCAGGATCGTCCCATTTGGCCTCTTCAGCTATTCGATCGAAGCAATCCGCGAGAAATGTGTACTGTAAAAGGATATAAGGAGTTATCTGTAAACGTCTTATCTTTTTAACAGAAAATAAATCAGCCTTTTCCGAAATTATCTAATTCACTCACGTATGGAGTGAAGACCTTGAGCCATCTAGGAGGCCGATTATCCTGACGAGTATACTGAAAACAGAATGCCATCCCCTCCTCGTCGACTTCCCATCTCGCTATTGCGTTCCATTGGAATTCGACGACCTGAGACTCCAGGGTGCCGTCTTCCTTAGCTGCGTGTAACTTGAAAGCAGCCATACCCACGGCGGCCACCACGTGTCCTTCCTTTCTCGAATCACAGGCGCAATGTGGAAATACTATGTCACCGTAACCACTCAGTTCCCTTGCTAATTTCAGGTACTGAAAATAAACGAGGCGGAAAATGAATTATACGTTTACGCTTGTAATAATTATCTTGTCTAATCAACTGCATTCGACGATGATCGTTACCTCGTGCTTTCTCGATGCGTCCTGAAGAGCTTTCAGCTGGTACAATCTTTCGCCGGCACTGATGTGACCCCGATTGACCTCGTCCACGGTTTGCCAGAAGATCCACGTCAGCGCCTGCTCACTGAGCGGCATCGTTACGTTGAAGAGCCACCTTCGAATAGCCAAACAGGTTGCACTTGCCGTCGAATAATTTTGGATATACAGAGTATGAGGATGTTCGTGGGGTTGCAATTTTCTTTCTAGAAAAATAAGAATATAAGACACACATCAGCTGGGATTATTTGACGGACAAAGCTTTTATAAAAATATTCAGAGTATTTAAAGCAAAGAAAGTGTATTGATACAAAGATCACGAAGCTTCCGCAGCAGAGCGTCTCGAGCGAACGAAAAGGAAAGTTGAAATTACTAATTTTAATTGATATTAGGATTCGCGGATACACACCAAAATTATACTCGACGATTTCGAAAAGGTAAAAGTACTTGGCCGTTTCCGGATGGAGGCCCACTCTGCAGCACACGGCGTCGTAGACATCCCGCGCAGAAGCAGCCTTTGCTACTGTTACGGTAATGACCTCCCGATCAGGCAGAAGGACCTTAAGGTCAACCGCAGGACCTTGATCACCGTCCTCCTCAAACCTGTCAGTAAGGAACTCTTGCATAGCGTCGCTCTCCGCGATCACACGGACCGCGCATACTTTTTCCAAATACTGTTCCAGTCCACGTCTTCTTGCGTCCAACTGTTGTTCACTGAGTCTAAAGATAAAAAAATAGTTTTTCCTTTGACTCAACTTCGAGACCGAGATGTCTTTCATGAACTTTAATCATTTTTAATCGTCATTATTATTGTGCTGTCAAAGTACTTACTGGAATGGCCACTTTCCAGGCAATTTTGGAAAATTGAATCCAATAAATTCCTTTTTGAGCGCCATATGGAGGGCAGCGAATTCTCTGTAACGCCTTGAGCACAAATGACGTCCTGCCATGTGAACATTGAAGACCACATAACGTTCGTGTTTTCTTTCTCGAACATGATAATCCGGCACGCTGATTGGTAGCGATCGTTTTTCGCTGTAGTCGACCGATGCATAACTGTTGAAATATAAAAAGAATATTTTCATTAAATTGGGTAATAATAAATGAATCCATGCATCTTTCCAGCAACTGCGATGATACAGTTTTGATACAATTTTTAAAATTATTTTTTGATAACGGGAGTAACGGCGTCGATATCCTATCGCTGAGGAATTACATTGTATGTTATTTGGACGTTGATGTTGTCAACAAATTTGAAGAATGAAAAGATTCAATATTCCTCACGTAAAATCAAATCGCTTGAACGCTACTTCATTTTCTTTTTTGAAAATTTCTATTATTATTCTATGGATTACCTCAAGTCTTCACAGGGCTCCAATCTCTCAGCTTCTTGGGGCGTTACGGAAATTACCGTTAAGGTCAGCACATCGCCTCCAGACTTTATTAAATCTACAACTTGCTTGTGTGTGGCGCCTTCGACGTTTACGTTATTCCTAAAAAAAAATATAAAAAAATTCGTCACCTGAAGATATAGTAAAAAAATTGTTTCACAGGTTATCATTTACGGCATTGAAATCATAAAAATTAAATAAACGAAAGATATCAAACTTATCAAAATGCGTCTAAAAAAACGACGTCTATGAGAACTGTACATTTTAACACGTCATCCATGCGTGTCCTGGGTTTGAAAGACATCAAGCTGTCGCAGATAGCACTACCGATTACAATGAGTAGTGCAATTAACTCGGGTCAGTAATAGTTCTGCATAATTGAAATTTTTCAAAAATAAAAAACCTGCTACGTAATCAAACTTACGTATTATTAACGCGAACGAGTTGCAATTCCGTCTGAGCACTTTCATTCTTTTTCAAGCATCGCTTCCTGTTCTCCAACCAATCGCACTGAACGGCAGTGACGTAGCATGTCAACATCTCGTTAAACAAAGATAAAATCCCCGCGAAATTCAAAAGTGTGCATAACGGTAATGCACGATAACTTTTTATATAAATTTAAATCTATATATAGACACAAGTAAAATTACGAAGTTCACAACACCACGATCAACCGATTGACTTTGAAGCTGATATGGATTATGAATCCGATAACAATTGATAATACATTCGATCACCTTGGTAATCAAACTTCGATTGGATGATAGACAAAAAATCAGAAGCAATATCTAACAATGTCACCAGCAAGAAATCACGTTCCGTACACAAAGACAACTTCCTCGGTTATAAACGAGAAATTGAAAGTCGACAACTTCAAGATAATTGGCCTTGCCAAGCAGGCTTTGAATTCCGATAGTGAAAGGTAGGCTGCGATTGGCGGAGACCGGAGGCGCGGCAGTTGCCAACGAAACGGTCGAGGCAAAAGAAGAAAAAGTCCGTGAAAAAAAAAGTGCATTTTCGTGAATGGCATAAGAATCTGAACCGACTAAAAAATGCCACGAAATGTATTTTCGTATTTCGTTCGGCCATACTTAACGATACCGATAATTCAAAATAAACTTTACAGCCTTTTTCGGATTGACACTAAAAACGATCCAGAGCGCCACGGTACTTTGCCATTTAAAAAAGTGTTCTACAATTTTGTAAACTAATATTAAAGATAGACGAATCGAAGCTGGGATTGATACGAACTGAAATCGAATCCTCATTTAATTACTCACAATTATTTTTCCAGACTTCTGTCACACTCTTACTGTTATACCAAGAGAGATACTCGACTCGTTGTCTCTTTGAATTTTAATTAATTTTCGACTAATAATTACGCGTCATAATTAATACTCTCTTTTAGACATTTAATTCTATGTATGACGATTCGTTCGTGCTCGCAGAGTCTGATAAGCGCGCGAGAATTCTCTGACGTTTTATCATCCGTCTGGAATTTCGGAATGCGTTCGCATAACCTTCGTGCAACGTCACAGCGAAGAGCACGTGTCCCTCAAGTGACATCTGCACTGGATTTGGGTGGAATTTTGATTTACTCCAATTCCACTTTCTGGTGCTTCGCTGTGTGCAGTGTCTAGTGGGCATCCGCGGATGACTTCAGTCTCCTCGATGACGTCGAGGAACAAAATCACAGGAGGATATCGCAGCCCATTGTTATCAACATTAAATTCTTTTATCATCCTCCCCACTGTCGTCTACTGTGGAACGTCAACTTCAGCCTCCGATTCGTCATCTACAATACTAAATCATTTAAAATTAAAGCAAATCTGGCAAAATGGCAATATACGTGTCGCCCGGTATCGTCGTCTAAATATTTTGCAATAACGATTCAGCAAACCTGTATATGCATACAGAAAGTTACATATCTTGTAAATATATTTATTGTACTTAGTTTATTTTTTTCAATGTCAAGCTTCATGGGAACTGATACTGGCGAATTTGCCAATTGAATATTTATGATAAGACCGCGTGACGAGCTCGGTCAGGGAACAGAGTTTTATATATGTATATAATAAAATATGTGTGTATATTGAGTATGAATTTTTGAGCTTGAGTGAAAATTTATTGACATAAATTATGACATAACTGGAACGAGGTGAGTAATTGATTTGATTATTAGGAGGGTGGGGGTAATTAATTTGTGAATGGGAAAAACTTTGTCGCCATTTATCATCTTTCATTGTTCATCCCCTTGTCAGGGACATGGCATTGAACAAGGGATGAAGTTTTTAAAAAACTGTCAATTACTTTGGCAGTAATTAATTTCTCAGAATGATAACTTTTATCTTTGGGTCATCGTGCATTCTACAAGGTTATCAAGAACGAATCTGTATCAATGAAAATATTCATTGTCGAGAAGATTTTTGGACTGGAGCCAATGACAGTTTTAATTATTTTAATATTTTTTGAAGGTCCTAGTATTTTTTTGGACTGTCCTTGACCGGAAGTGAATCTGGTCTAAGACCAAGCAACTGAAACGCGAAGTTTAGGGGCGGCCATTTGTCTGAAGCCGTATGAACGACAAACCTTTTAGAAACATTTTCATTCTAACGAACGCGAATGCAGCAGCCGGCTGGTAGAGAAATGAGGGAGGAAAAAAAGGGAACAGACATACACGATAGTAACGCAATTAGAAAGTAATACCTCTCGGACTAGAAAGCTGCAGATTTCCATGAATATTAAAAGCCGTTGTATAGAACGTTAATTTCTTGAATTTATTGCAGTCAATATCCGGTATTGTTCGCTGTAAGTCTATTTGCATATTTTAATCGAGTTATTATTGATCCGTTTGTTCTCTTTGTTTGAATGCACACAAAGCACGTATTAGTTAGAAAACGTTAGAATAAAATTTTGTTTAAATACAACTCAAGATAAGTGCGGTGATGAAATTTTCAAAGATTTATCGATAACTGGATGGGATTTCTCATGTAAATGGATTGACATGAAAAGTTATTACTAATTAAAGTTCTTGAATTTTTTTTGAAGTTTCAATTATATCATTTCCAATCGTTAACCTTTCGCGTTTAATTGTATTTTTTTCTTATCGGAATGGAGTAACTTTCCACGCTGGTAAATTTCCAAGAAGCAATCTTAGGCAAGCCGTAATTGACCGTGTTTGTCAAGTGCCAAGTAAATTACCAAATTGTCAATGATAAGTAGATAAAATTCGGCGACGCCAGAACGTATCGATATTGTACTTGCATTAATTTCTCTTCCTTTAATAATTAGATCTCCATAAAACATAACAGTGTTAAGATTCGTGTTAAGAATGTAAGACTCATCGAAACTAATACATACAGAGTGTGTTAGTATCGTTTCATCTGTAAATCAAATGTAAAATGTTCTAATCAAGAAATCATTCATTAAGATTTCCAAGTAATTCTCAATCTAGCATCTCATGCTTTTTCAAATCAAATACTACATCACACATTCAAGATTCTGAGCAAACTAAGCTAAGCATTGATTTAAATGCATATGTTATTTGCTTGTAATATATAATCGTACAGTTTGTATGTCAGTATACATATATTTTTTAATTAACAGTAGCATAATTAAATAATTGTTTGAATGTCAAACATTGAAAGTGAAATAACATTTACATTAAGTTGAATTAGAGCCATCTGCAAATTATCAATTTATTTGACACTTCAAGTGATAATACATTTAGATAATTAATCTCTGTAGTTTTGTATTTCATCAAATTAATAAATGTCAAATGATAATATTACTCAGCTCTGAGATTAATGTCGATACCGGTTTAAATATAACTAGCAATACACACAGGAAAGCATGGTATCCAATTTAGAAATAACTTAAAAAAGTAACTGTCAATTCCTGCATTTACTTATTTAAAACCATCAATACAATAAAACATATTACTCTGACAAGCAATAATAGAAAATGATACCCTACAAAAAGTAAATCCAGCACATTCTCAAAGTACTGTCAAATAAAAAAACTGTCACATTCACTGATTCAAATATAACAAAAATAATTAACTCCGTTCAGCTTGCTCCAAAACTTATCCAATATCCAACCGATCATACCATTTGCAACCTAAGACAGTATCTTTCTAACATAAGAATCCAGTACTGTCAAACGTTAATAAATGATCGATAGCAACAAATAAAAGCTAAATATCTGCTATCTGACACTCTAATAAGAATAAAGTAAGTGTACTATGGAAATGCAAAGTATTAGGTACTTACACCTCAAGAATACGATCTCCTTTTCGTACGCCGGCTTTCTCAGCGGCACCTTGAGGTAAAACGGCGCTTACATGTTGAAGTGGTGCATAAAGTTCCCCGTTGATGCTCCTGAGTTGTCCACCTTCACTGACCTGTCCCCGTACGTTGAACCCGAACCCAGTTTCTGTCTTGTAAATGGTGACGCACCTGGGTCCTTGTCCCTGGCAGGAATTTTGTGGATTCGTCGGATGCTGCGGTACCCGGCCATTGTTCAACGTCGTCACCGTCGTGTTCATTCCTTCGTCGTTCCTCGCTGGCGAACGCTGCACCTCCGATTCGCAGTCCGCCATCTTACACTCTGGCACTGAACGCCCATTGATGTTTCGCCGATGATGGTCCACACTGTGGCATTGCGCCTGTGCGACTCAACTGAATCTCACCGACTCCATTGCACGTTCTCTTTCGATCTGGCTATTCTTCCTCGCGCTCGAGGTCCACTGACATATCAGGATCATTGACTAGCAAGATCTCAGACAGGTATCAGAAGTCTCCAGGACCAGAGATGAGTGGGGAGATGTACAGCCCTAAGGTCTTAGGCGATACCAAAAGTATGGCGTTAGATCGTAGCGGCGAGTCTGGGAGTCGAATATTGTGATCATCGTCTCTGTCGACGGTGCAGATTCTGCTGTAGCCGCGTGGGTAATGACCATCATTCCATAAATGAATGAATGGCGAAACCCGCTGGTAAATGAAACCTCGAAACGACCGAGAACAGTTCAAAGAGAAATTTTGAGATACTATAGATAAATATCTATGATAAATCTAACCTGGTATTAAACGAGCATCGCGGATGAGTCGATAGACTGTCGAGACACAGCGCTGGCGATTTTCAATAGTTCTTGAGAAGTTCTATAGTTCCCGATCTGGTTTTAAGGTTTGTTTTGGGGATCAGCGGTGAGTAGTGCAGAACCTGTGCCCGCCAAGCTGCGCGTTGGTGTTCACCTTCAGCTCGGCTACGACGGGATATGCTTTGTCAACGGAGGCGATAATCACAAAAGCCTACTCCAGGATGCCGCTACAATTTAGTGCCATGCTTTTGGTATCGCCTAAAACTGTAGCGCTGGGCATCTCCCTACTCATCTCTGAAGAAACTTTGGTTGTTCAAGTATTTAATAAAAATTTGTAATTTATATTTATTATGACTATTTTGACATTTTCTAAGTAATATTTTAGTCGTTATTCGTATCAAGATTTTTGGCGGTGGTTTATGTTTCATATTCTTATCTCGATTCAGTTCTTACCGACATTTATCCTGATTCAGTTAGTGTGTCGTATAGACGTAGGGATTTGAAAATTGAAACTTGTTTCCCGCTGCGTTCGGTGTAACTGGTATTTAAATGCAAAAGATTTGCAAACGAGGAAGTTTTATCTGTAATTTTGTTGTGAATCAGATGTCGAGTGAAATGAACGTGCTATCTTGCTATTCTTGTCAGATGTTTCAGGTAAGTAGTAGTAAAAGATTTATAAATAGATTTTTGAAACTTTATATATTATTGAAATTTAGGTTCATCCTGTTAAAAAGGCTAACAAGTGGCAATGCAAAGTTTGTGGAGAAAAGCAGTCTATCCAGCAAGTAAGAAATTATTAGAGCTTTAAAATGTTGTAATTACTTGTGGAAATCGGTAAATTAGTAGATTTGCTAATGAGAACTGTTTTGGTTATCAATTTCTGATTTATGGTATATAGGTATTCTATCAAGGAACAGGAAAAGATTGTCGTGTTTACGTCCAACAATCTAATCTTTTGAAAAGTAATGCAAATCAGTGGGAAAGTGTCATGCAAAGCCATGATTTGGAAGTTTCGGAAGATGATTGTGCTGTTGCTCCAAGCGAATCTTTGGAAACACATAATCAAATGCAAAGTTCAGTAGTTTCAGAAAGTAAATGGCGTAAATATTTAAACAAAGTAGACAGGGAAGATTCTGTTAACTAAAATTAATCACCGTATACCATATAATTAATTTGACTATATATTAAAACCTTATTTGCATATTGAGTATTTTTGATAAAAAAAATTTAATGCTGTAAATACACCCAGTTTATGTATTATTATAAAATTTGATAATGAAAATTGATGGGTAGAGAATTAGTGATATTCTTTCTTATCCCTTAATCCAAAGACCTAATCAAGTCTCATAAAAGTGGACAGGATTGATTAAATTATTATGCGGTTATTACTTTAAGGGTTTTTATATTTCTTAGAGACACGCAATGCGTTTAGAAGCCAGCTGTTTTCTAAGAACAGAATAGTCACAGATTACAGCAACTTTACACAAATGGAAAGACTTTATAATCCTTTGATAGCGCGCATAAAACTTTTACAGAATTGTTTTAATTATTAAAGTCTATGTTTTCTATTAGAAAATCTGTATAAATAATTTACTCTTTAGTAACCTATGTATCATGTGTCTAAAAAACTGATATTGGTAACCAGTTATTAGTGCGTTACCCAGCCTATATTTTATAGACACTTTTTAATATTACGATAAAATGGCATAAGTATTCCCTCTATTGTGTCTCATCATGAGAACAAAACAGTGGACGAAACGTTTGATTGTGCAAGTGTGATCTCTAACGTGATCAAACGTTTGGTACACAATTTTCACTGCATTGCGTTTCCTAAATCATAAGAATTATTGTAAAAATATCTGAAAATTTGAATTTTACATGTAGAAACATATTGGAAAGAAATATATGGAATAAAAAAATGAAGATATATCCGTTTGGAATGAGAATGTGAAAACTTTTACAAAATTTGAGGGAAAGAAGAAGAAGATTCTTTAAATACGTCGCAGTACGTCCTTATCATGCGCAATTAAAATGAAATTCATTAATCGTTAGATAGATTTAAGTGTATGTGAATATATACAGTCTTGTTACAGCATTATATAGGCATAATTAAAAGTTTAGCATCGTGTTCAGTTATTTGCTTTTAGTGTCTATCTAAAAAAAAGAATGCAGCATCAATAATGCCTCCTATGGCGATATACATTCTTTTTGAGTCATGTCATTACTTATTTTTATGTCTCCATTTTCCATTCATCAAAGAATAATCAATTCTCGTTTCTCTCAGCACACTGTCATTATACGATAGTACTTATTTTGTTCAATTATTAAAAAAACTACAGAAAGAAGTACAATTTGCTTTCAGCAAAAACAAAGCCTTTGATTTTCATTTCCATTTATGCTTGTTCGTTTCTTTGTTTCGTTGTTGTTATCATTGATACAATTGTCGTGGTTTAGCTTTTTTTTTAATTTCACTTTACATTCTCTCTATAAAAAAAAACTCACTGGAATTTATCAAAATCGTTAAACGGTGCATACAATTCACGGCAGTCTAAGTGTCACAATTTTGAGCTTGAGTATCCATGTCATTGTAATGGATCTGGTATTAATAAATTATTATTTTTTAAATTAGTAATTCAATTTTTCATTGTTGCATGGCATAACTTGCATTGCCAACTCAAAGTGACTTCATGCGAAACAACAGTTTTTCAAACTAAAAGTTGTCCCACGTGTAAAATAATCATCGATCTCAATATATTTCTGCAAAAGCAGTGAATCATTAGCCAAGCATCCTCAACCAGATACAAAGATAAAGTCATTGCGTTCGATGATTTTCGAATGGGTCACTCGGTAGTAGAAAAAAATGGCAGGATATAAAGGATAGTATCAAATAAATTGGTAGCACATTCTTCATTGTCGCAATTCGACGCTTCGTCATTTTCAAACTTGATGACGATGATGATGATGATGACGACGTGAATTCACCGCCTCCTCATGATGTCGCCAGCTGCTTTGCCAGCTTCTGTTACGTCTCTTCCATGGGCTGTAACAATTAATCAAACCATTTGGCCTCGCTCTCTCGTTATTAATTCTTCCTCAAAATTCGTAGGATTAATTAAGCTGAATAACTACGTAGCAGATAGCAGTCTGAATATATAAAAAAATTGAAAGCAAATCAAAGGCACAACAACGCATTAGGATTTGGCAGGATTCAAAAAATTACGTGAAAATTCTACGATGACAGTTTTTATTACTTTTTTTTCTAATAGAAATAAAATCAATCACGCAGTGCTTCAATGGTAAACTCACTTTGGAAATTTTTTGCGCCTTTTGTTGGCTGCCCCGCCGAGTTCGCTCTCGCGAATTATTTGCAACGCCGACGGCACAAAAGTGTCCGTTGCTAAAACATAAATGTTAAACGTCTGGATCAATGAGACGAGAGAGAAAAGAGAAAAATATATTTCCCATTCGATCGTCATGCCTCAAAATCTGTTTGCATTGCATGAATCATACGACAAAAACAAGTTTCTTTGTTTTGTCAAAATAATATTTACTCCATGAATATTCTCTGCTACTTTACTCAATCTTTCCTTAATCTCTAGATGACATTTACTAAGAACCAATAATGCGTATGTTGACTTTCATGTTTTATTTCCTTTATTTTAAAAAAAGACTCTCATTCCGCTCTATGCTGGGAGACATACCGAAGGTATTACTGTTTTTTCGTTTTGTGACATATCGCTGATGCTGTTGTATCTGCGGAGTTGCCTCTCTGGCAGATCCGACTGTACAATCACGAGTTCCTTTGCATCCCTTCAGATGTTCCAGTTGATCGTGAAGATATGACTTTTCGGCAGGTGTCAGCCATGAGACTCTGTTCCATTGTTCGAAAGGATCTGTACAAAGGAAGAGTAACAGCGTTTATGTAAGACTTGGAATACAATGAAAATTCTCAATTTGCATTTATATTGATAAAATCCAATTTCCAGCTTACCCACTCTTAAATTATAGAACGTCACTAGACCCGTGGTAAATTCACAATAAAGGAAATTGTGCGTAGCATTGATTGTTCTGACGCACGAGTAAGTATTGTTGTTTGCGTTCATACAAAAACAAAATGGCCCCGCACTCCACATTGGTGCTGTGCGCCAGTGATCATTGTCATGCTCGAAGCAGTTCATCTTTTCGCTCAGACATTCCTTCTCGAGTTTCGCCTTCTTACGAAGCTTCCTTTCTTTCTTGCGAAGACGTTCCTCTTTCAATTTCCGTCGTTCCTCCTTGGCAATTTCCTTTTCGTCCTTTTTCGTGTACGTGTCCGGCTCGCAGTAGCACTTGTGACGAGCCTCAAAGGGACTGTTGAGCATTGGGGGGAGTCTGCCGTTGTTGCTCGTCGTGGTTATACCTAATTATCAAAAATTATATAATATATTGAATAAATAAAAATAAAATTCAATAAATCTTCATCGTAACATACTAAATTTTTATTCGTTTCCTTTCACCTTGTTTATTTCGACGATCTGGTGATTCCGAAATGATCACGTCGATCCTGGCTGGTCCTAGAATCGTAGATCTGTTTCTTGGAGCTTTTGGCAGTTTCATGCTATCCGACACAGTAGTTGGTCTGCTTCCAGCTACTGTTGTCGTTGTGGTACTACTACTTATAGTAGTACCAGTTGTAGTATCGGCAGTGATGGTAGCAGGACTGGTATCAATAGTATTAGTACTAGCAGTAGTATTAGCAACAGCAGCACCAATAACATCAGTAGTACCACTACTAATGCCTGCAGTACCAATAGTAGCAGCTTCAGAAGTAGCAGCAACGATAGTACTACTTCCAGTACTTGAACTATTTTCTTCAGAAACACCATCGGCCTCACCGTACGCATGTCCTCCAATTTCATTGGGAATTTTACCATGGGTTGTTACTTCAATACTAGAAACAGTTATTACGTTGGGTCTCTTGTGACGTCTGTGGGCTACCGTACTTGGTTTCCGTGGCGAAGTAGTTTCCAAATTTTCTGTCACATTCACGTTTGTCGTCTCGTCGTGAACACTATTCGTCAACAATGTATGATTTCTGCGACCGTGATGAATCTTTCTACGTCTGTGCGTTTTGTCCTCCTCGATTTCCGTTTTGTTACCGGAAGAAGATTCTTTTGGTTTTTGTCTTCGTGGTCCTTTTCTACCCTTCTTCGAAGAAGCAGGTTGACTGCTGTGCGGAACGTCCGTGACAGGATTCGTCGGGACGATGAGAAAGGGTGTTTCCGTTGTTGGATTTTCAAAAAACTTCTCCTCGGATATCTCTTCGAAATTCGTGCTTTCTGTCTGATCGATTGACGGACTTAACGTTGTTGGCAAATTTGATTGTATCGTATGCTTCCTCTCGTGTTTTCGATGGTGACGACTCGTATGATTTTTGATACCGTGATGATGAACTTTGTGAGACTTTGGCAATTCCTCGGAATCCGAAATATCCTCGTCGCTCTCGATTATTATTTGAGGACGTTTCGTCATCAGATGACGACGGATTTCCTAAGAGATACATGTTTTTTACGACTTTTTCAAACTTGACTTATTTTTGTTAAATATTTATTATTCACCTTGAGAGTCTCCAATTGCGTTCGCATTTCTTTTATTTGCTGCTCTATTTGCCTTCTTGATATTCTCCATTCGTTTGGGTCCTGGTACACGTCTTGACTGCAATTGACACCACCTTTTGGCAGAACCAAACACTTTGGTGATGACTTTGTCGATTCCGGTGAACGTCGAGCATGGGTTTGCTGAGTGACACAAGAAATGGCATATTGTTACATAACAATCATTGCTAATAACGTCGACAATAATTTTTATGATTTAGCAAACTTTTTTTTACCTTTAGATCATCTAATTCCTCCTCGATGCTCTCCATAATCTTTGTTACGTGGTCTATGGTATCCTTTTTCGGGGCGCTTCTTTTCGCTATTCTGTGATGCCTTCTGATGACGTCGTCGACATTCAATCTTCCCTTGACGATTTTTTGTAAAACTGGATCAAAGTCAGCATCCGTATAACCCGATATCCTATTTAGATAATCCCTCCAATAAATCTCGTCTGAATCTTTGTCTAATTCAACAGAAATCGATTCTGACTCTCGATTCGTATGATTTGTAAATTTATTGTACGCATAGTTTTGTAGAGAATAAATATTTTTGGCCCCAATGCCTTGCTTTGGCATGAGAAACAATGTCTTATTATTCCTGATAATAGAATTTGTCGCAAGATCTAGATCCTCCGCAAATCTTTTAAAACGATTTACATCAAAATAGTGAGATTCGTCTTGCAGATCCTTCGCAAGAAAGACCAATTCCTCGGAGAAGTCATCGTCGTCCTCCTCGTCGATTGCTCTTCGGTCACGATTATCCTCGTAACTGTCTTCGAAGTCGTCAAATTCCTTTTCAAAGTCTTGTCGGACTTCATTACGTATTCTGTCTTCATCAGCCAATTCCCTCTTACCTGTTTATAAAAAAAATACATTTCCATAAAACTGTTCTACTCGATAAATTAATCTGTTTTACAGTTTTGTATTTTCCCGTCACATTTTCCTAACACACGATTAACCGAACAATGACTTATATAATTCTCAAAGAATACTGAATATTAAAAGTTTTAACCGATATTTCTTTTGATTTTGTAAGTATGAACAAATATTTTCGCCGATCGAGGAGCTTTTTCGTTGCAAGCCACGCCCACTCGATCACGTGATACCCTTAATGGGCGTGGCAATCGTTATGATTGTCCGCAAGCTCAATTTTGGATATAACTTACCACGCCTATTAATATATCTAGGTGTTTCATCATATACTCCAGCTCGGCGCTCACGTTCAAATCCAAATTTTTCTTGGTTATACTCATTCGACTCCAGTCTCGTGTAAACGACACCGTAAGGCGTGAAACAGGCGCACTTTTTCGAAGCTTTTTGAGGCGCCGTTAAAGACGGTGGAACGTATCGACATTTATGACGCCTCCATCGTCCGCTGTCGCGCTCGCAGCGCCACTGTTGCCCAGGCACGCAATTCCTCAGGACTTCTGGTCGTGAACATTCTATGGCCAAACGTTCGTGCTTCGACGTAAACGAGAACCCTGCTTGACCGACTGGCAATACTCTGTTATCCAGCTGTGATTCAAGATCTATAACAGAGACCAGTTACATTACCAGTTGATGTTTTATAAACATAGATGATGCATCACAGAATTATATTGTACAATTGCAAAGGAACAGATGTCGTTAGGACAAGTGTTAATTTTTTTTCGCTAAGAAATTAAATGACGCACGACTGGTTCGTACATAATATTCTTTTTCTTTTCGCGAATAAACAGTGTGATATCGTTACCAAAAATATTTAACTTAATAACATGTTATCGTTGAACCAACTTTGATAGTCATTTTTAATTTGAAATAATTGTTTTTTACCCATTTAATGAATATTTATCTTTCAAGAGCCAAAATACGTGACGCATCGAACATTATTGGTGTCAGTAGGTCTACATAGACTGTTTCAATAATCACGTTACCCGAAAATTATGCAAGATCCAGTGGCGCTAGTTTGGCAATCGCGAAATATCGAACTTCGGGCCAGACTTCTGCAAATACTTGATTTCGGCCGGCGCCAAGAAAAATTGCCAATAATTTTTTATCAAAGGTTATAAATCGTTTTCTATTGATCTCCATTGACTTACCATGTATTACCTTAGGAAATAAATAAATAGCCTATGGCATACCCTCTACAGTACGTTTAAAAAAAGTAGGTGATAATGCTTTGGCTTTTTCTTTTTTTTCTTACGCTTTTTTAAAAATCTTAAAAAATAATGGCGGCTTCACGACCATCGGATCCTATCGCTATTAAAATATGTAGATCCGGTCTGACCATATTTGGACGAGAATCCAGTTAAAGTGAATGTCAGTGTAATATATTGGCCGTTAAATATTACTTTGATAAGCAAGAATATATTGAGTTTCATAAAATAGTAGACTAATTAAATGTCAAATTAGATTATTTTATTAGTCTGCATATGCTTGATCTTGAAAAAAAATTTTGAATTAATTTTTCTTTCTCAACTGTGCGTGACCTTCGTTCAATTGGACATGATGAATTTATAACACAGCAACGTATCAGAGTTATACATGACGGCAGCAGTACCATGGCCAATCAATAACTATCGATCCAGCAATCAGTGTTTATCTATGTAACCCGGAAAATGTCAGATAATATATACAGATATACAGACTGTAAAAAATTATTTAAAAAAAATGATACAATTTCTATTAAAAATATACACCAAATAAAATCTCTTATCGACTCACAATTTTCATGGTAAAATAAAATTTTCCTAAATCCACGTCGGGATGGAAAATCGGATTGAAACTCTGTCCCTTTTCTCTCTGTTCAGAGTAAAACCCTGTAAAACTTGCATGGATGCTTCATACATCCAATCCCAGTCACTCGGTAATCCCTTCTGTCAGAGTGAAAATCCCTTTAGCCTCAGAAAGGTAATTTTTTTCGTAGCGCATCTGACAAAAGGCAGTAGACACTCCGAACAAATACACTGCATATATATTCTAGAAAAATTATAATTTATGTACCGAGCGGCCAATTCGTAGCAGGTTTTTTTTTTTTCAAAAACCTATTATTCCTGATCCTCAAATTACTTGTTTGCCGGCAGACAGTTGTTGAGACTAATGAAGTGTCGATCAATGTGCAACATGTTAGTTCGCTTTAATGTTCTTGAATTTTCAGAGAGGGAACGAAGAACAGAACTTCCTGAGGTCGCACGTGTTGTGCCCGGCCACGCGTGTACTTGGTAACATCTGGCTTAACACAGTCCCATAACATAACATCCAGGGGTACGGAGTCTGATAAGGGGATGGAAATTGAATCCCAATTTTTCTATGGAAGACAGAATTTTTTAAGCAAAGAGCAGGAACCAAGAAGAATCTTTATCTCCAAGAAAAATCAATGACGTCATATGGACATGTGCATATGAGATTGACACTTGGATCTGTATATCGGAAATGAGTTGGAGTAACAATCAGTTGTTACTGAACGATGAATTATAAGGTGAGAATCGAGAAAAATGAATATACTGAAACAAAGTGTAGTTCAAGTGAGTCAGACAACAATCCGGAAGTTTAAATAATTGATAATGATTATATATTTCAGATTGAAAACTTCTATAAGTAGACTTACTGGTTTCCTCTGCCACTGGGTCCTCAAATTCCTCATCATCGCTGATATCCTGATCACTTCCTGTGTCATTTTCAACGACTCGGCGCTCATCTTCAACATCGACCTCAGCTTCCGGCTCGACTGCTTCCTCCAACAGTGACGTAGCTTCCGGTAATTTTGTCACAGTGGCATTGTGCTTCCTGGCTTCTCGTGCTTTGGCCTCTGCGATGGATTCCGGTGTTTCGCGCCGTCCGGAAGACTCGATGAGAAAAGTGTCTGGCCATTTTAATTTAGAGCGTCGGCCGTGTTTACTTAAGAGCAAAAGAAATTCACGTGGTGATTAAGATAAGGTATACGAAGTGTCAGATTGACAGTAAAACGTCATTAGGTTCTTTGATATCCGATAAGAATATAATTTTGTACATCCATGATTTATACTTACTTCAGGAATAACTGCATAAACGAACGGCCGTCCATTTGCGGTGGCGTCTCGACGCCTGCGATATCCAGAAACGTCGGTGCGAGATCAATATTCAAAACTATGTCGTCTACTCTGCAAAATGACAATGGATCCCTTACAATTAGTATTAACGCCGTTAAAGACAAGAGATAAGAAATGAATAGTGATTAGCTTGCTTATAAATAACTTTTTATGTAATAAATAATTCAAACCACTCAGCGCGAAAGGGACGAAGAGCATTGCGAATCTCTAAGCGCGAAGCGGATTGAGCAGTTGTGGTTAATAAATTATGAGAGCGCGCGCTTTTAGACACGTAGAACCGTAAGCCAAAGCGACCATCTAGGTTAAGGGTCAAAGAATGGCGCTTAGCGAGCTTAAGAAGCAGAGGTTGACTATTTATTACCAAGAAATCTTGCCAAGTCCTTCAGACGCCTCGACCTCTTTGATACGAATTCGCAAAACTATTTCGCTATGCTAATACGTGTTTACGTCTTGTGGCGAATGTGCCTCTGGCTAAATATAACCCGGAGCTTTTGCAAAATTTTTTTCTTCCTCTCTTTCTCGGGTCCTTTCGCAAATTGCTAGGCACTTTCTTTTCTCTTTTTATTACCTAACTAAGCAGTCTCGCGTCGGTGATTTCTCAAAGAAATAAATTTGCGTGACCCACCCAGGCCCACACGACTCTTTTGTTCTCGATTAAGTAAGAAATTCTTCACATCCGTCAAAATTTGGCACGCGGCGGAACCCCACGAATTTTCGCGACCGCTTACTCATACATTTTTCATTTAACTGCTCGCACGGTGGTACATTAATTTCCCTAAATTTAATCCGTCTTCCATTTATGACGTGAGTTAGGTAAATTGTCATTTCAGTGAGAACGTATTTTCGGACGGCCAAAGAATCATCTAATTTTCACAATTTTAATCATTCTAGTTCAGTCACTGTCCGTCGCGCGACGATCGCATGTGTCACACGCTTGCAAACTGAAACTTTTGAATTTCGCGCCCTTCCACAGTACCGCTTAATCGGTACCATGTCAAGCTTATATTTGATACATATATATAATTATCCAAAAACTTTGGAAATAACTTACACAGAACCAGGCTCGATTCCAGGTCCCCTGATTAGGAATGGTACCCTCACGTCAAATTCGAATGGAAAACTTTTTCCTTTTATCAATCCAAATTGACCCAGATGATAGCCATGGTCAGAGGTGTAGATAATATACGTATTGTCCAGTTCACCCAAGTCTTTGAGTTCTTGATAAATCTTAAAGATGAAAAAAATTAAGATCCACGCCATAAAATTCAAGTATGATTTTTTTCAAATTTTTTATATTTTTTAGAAATCCAAAAAATTTACACCTAATCAATATTTTACTGTTATCCTTACTCTGTCGACAGCCGCGTCCACGCTCTGAAGTGTCTGAAGTCTCTTGGTCATCAAGAGATCAGTGAATTGCTTGTGTATAGGCTGCATCCTTTGCGTCACTTGAAGAATCCATTGTTTGTCCGGATTGGGCGCGTAATCGTAAGCAGGCGTGCTGGAAAAATAAAATATTAATTAATTGTCATAGCGATTAATTAATTCAATAAGATTTCAGTCGCATCTTCGCTGGCTAGGGAATTTTTAAATCAAACTCTTGGTCCTTACTATTTTATTGCTGCATCCACTACACATATAGTTCATAATACCGGTTTATACTTCGTACTAGCAAGTTATCGACTGAGTCGTTCAAGAATAACGGCCACGATCGCCGACCAGAATTTTCTCCTTCCCTCGTGGTCGCATCGAAGAGCCCGGCAAGAATATAAATTTGATTCGAGTAAGCTTCCCCTTAGTTCTTTGTTAACAAAAAAAAAAAAAGAGATTTCTTGCCTGAGAACCTTGCAGGGATGTACTAACGGATTATGAGAACCAGCTTGGCCGGCTAAACTACTCAGCAGCGAAAATCCTTTCTGGACGATCAATGTTCCTTATGGAAATTTGTAAAACGCTACCGCAATTATTCTTCGCGATAGGGCACGAGTTTGAGAAGAATGTACATTCTTTGAGAAAATTTATAAAAATTTAAAATTACAATAGGAGTGAAATAGAAGTGTGAATATACATATATATAGATATATATATACACTGGTCAAAATCATTGACACACTGAAGTACCGGTTAAATTTGTTGCACTATGGCAATACTTTTGAACAGTACTGTGTACAGGAGGAATTTTCGAATAGACAAAAATACGAGAATTCGACTAGAAACTGGATTAAAGAAACGGTGATAAAAAATGATTGTCACTGATTGATTAGAAGCTGCAATGAAAAGTTCACGATAAATTTATTGCCTTGAATCCTCTATTTAAAGCCGATTCGCGAGTTTTCAACTCTCTTGGGTTATAAACTTATTTTGCAATTGCGCAAATTGAGGCTAACTCGACAATAACTCATTAAAATCACACGTGTCCAGCTAGGCTATTTAAATAACCAGAAACGTGGGACACTTAATTGAGACTGATACAGTCGTAACGAAAATTGCCGTTTTACGTAAAAATAATAGTACACGTTAAAATTCCGCGGGAAATTCAAAGTTCTTTTCAATTATCAGGTCCAAGAGAAAGAAGTCCTAGGCGCCTAAGTGAGGTCCTAATAATTTCTTGTAAATCATAAATCACGAAAAACCACGTGACTCCGCCATTTTTCCCTAGATTTAAATATTTTTAAAAAAGATCTAATTACTTTCACCACTTTGACGTTCTTATTACCAGGCAACACAAGTTACACACGTAAATTCAAATTAAGCCAAGTGTCTTGGACGAAAGGAGAGAAAACCAGACTCTCTCGTAAGGGTCCGCCATTTTTCGTAATGGCCGCCGTCTGTCTACGTGCATTTTCGTCTGGCCCGTTAATTGCGGCTTATTCTGCATACAGGCTGCGGCTGGCATGACCACTTAACATTTTTTCTGCCAGGCGCTTCAAGGTTACACAGGGTGATTATAAAGTCTCTTTTCATTTCCAAAATCGAGTATCATCGACATGCACAAATTTTCATTCCCTCTAAATTTTCTTTTACTCTATTACCCTCAGAGTAACCCTAAGGAAATGAATACAACCGTTTTCCAATGCGATATTGCATTTCCGTGTTTGACGTCATCGTCATAAGCGCATATGCACACGAAGTAACCAACTGTCCGCCATATGTCACTGCATCTATAGGATTGTGTCTATATCCGATCCCAACATGACAAAATGATTGACTTCAAATACCCAACCGAATCCAGTGCGAATAATATACAGTAAAAAAAAGGTCAGATCACAGTTTTTTTTTTACATAAAATTGATAAGGTCCGTACAGAGTGATTAATTAATAGTAACTTCAAAATTAAAATACGTGAGGCATGAAGTAAACGCTGGCTTATTACCACTGGACGAAAGCAGTTGGCCAGTATCATTTTTCATAGACCAATCTCGAGGCTTAAGGCAGGAGCACGCAATTCTGCCTTTTATTTTCAAACTTATCTTGATTCATAATAACAATGACACAGTGTAAGCAGAACTGCCTTTAAAAAAATACATCCTTTCGCGTTGTATATATATATATTATTCTATTTTCGTGTAAATAAAAATTTGATCTTTTCAAAATGTCGTAAGTCAGATGTACATACAAATAGAAGGTCACTGAAGTATTTTTCAAGTAAAAAATATTTTATCGCTAATTGAAAACCATTTTCGACTATACCGAGCTATGTGTAAGGTGGCTTTAGAGTGAAATTAATGTAGATTTCGCTAAACGAATTTAACGAAGGTACTCGAGTGGCGACGTCTAGCGGCGACTTTTGGAACTAGACAAAAATGGACGACCTGTCAGCTGCCGAGCGACTGACAAAAGCGAGGGAGCGGGTCAGTGACGTTTCTCGAATTAGGCAAGCCGTAAGTAAAAACGGCAAGATCGTATCGTGGTGGCTCTTTTATGGCCATGGGCATTGTCGGTAAGAAAATTATTGCGTCCGAATTCGATTGGTGCATTGACTCATACCGGATTACAGTTCAATCATGATTCCCCTTGCGTTATTAATGGCGCTGCTTCTTATCTTTCTCTCTTGATCAGGTATCGGTTGCTCTCCAGTCACTTTGATCGCAGGTAAAGAAAAAAAGAAAGAAAAAAAAGGAAAAAAATACGAAAAAACTATACTTGGATTCCTGGGACTGAACGTAGACGGTGGTAGGGATGCATGCTGGGACGTCTGGATGGATAACGTCGTATTTCAAATTCGACTCGGAAAACTGTACGAAATTCGATGTGCTTCGCTACGCTGTAAAATAGGTTTATGACGATCTGTGCTGGGAAATATATTAAATATAAGATTTATCTTATGGGCATACAGACTGCGCGAGGTGAGCGGACGATTTTATTTGAAATTTCAAGGGTTTTATTTATAAATTAGATTTTTCTTTTTGGTCGACATATTTACGTCTGTAGGCATTTTTGAGGTGATTTGCTGGTCTGTTTTTTTCTTTACTATTTCAGGTGTAATATAAATTTTATTCTATTGGCAATGAAAATCTGGCAATGTCCCATGACCAATTTTACCGCTGCGGTTTTTTCCCCAGTATAATAAATCAACGTTAATGCCCTTTTCGGTCTTATGCACATGGTCAAATAGGGGATATTGATTCGCGCCGAGGTCAGACTGTTTTATTAGCGAGGGAAGCTTCGTAAATTTCGATAGAAAGTTCCCACGAGTTTTTAGTCTTTTTTCTTGTTTTCTCTTTTCTAATTCTTTTTTTTTTCGTTTCGATAGTAAGATAGACGGTGGCGCATCCGAGTGTCACATGGCGTCCTATCAAATAACAGCATACAGGTACCATTTGCGTCGGACAGTAAGTAATGGAAAAAATTTTGCCAATCTGGTTGATGAATTTTGAAAAAGTGTCAACACTAGAGGATATCGGAGAGAAGTCAAAAAAAAATTCCTGAAAGGATGCTCTGACCAGTGACATTATTTCGCTTGACGAACAGGAGAAAAGTATCTAGACAAAAAATATTTATCCTTTGCAAGATAAGTTAATTGATATCTATTAGCACCGAATTAGCTGGAATGTCATTCGCATTCAGGGAATTTCTTGTAATTCCCAAAGTCAAGAAATTCTCGAAATTCTAGTGAACAAAGGCTAATCGAGAATTTCAGGAAAAATTTTTTTGGTATTGGTTAAATAAACTTTGAAAATATTCAAATAACTTCTACTGACAACCATGTAATTTTGAAATTCCCACCATTAAGTTACCCGTCGACACGCTAACTGTCTTACGGCATCTGGTTAACTGATAGTTTTTAGGATTCAAATATTCCCGCCAACTCCTGACTAGTCTTCTTTAACGTCCAGGTAAACAAATAGCTCAAAATTAATTCTCGATCTTAAGTAACGAGTAGATTTTTCTCCCAATGAACTTCAGCAAGTTGATTCCAAGAAATTTCCAAAATACTCGAATCCCAAATCTCTACCAATTTCGATTCCCTCGATCTTCCACGTATTTTATTTTTTTCACATCATTTCGGAATCTCGACACAATGGGTCCTCGTTTAATTTTGGAACTCAGCGGCACGCAGACATTTTCAAATTATTTTGTGGCATTCCTCGGTATCTCATGCTTGCGGCTAGAGACTGAGCTATTTCAAAACACAATAAAAACTAATGACAGATAAACAAATCTGTCGAGTGTGTTCGGTTTAATTTTGACAATAGAATTTTCAAAAAAATATATTTCTCACTTTTTGCAACATACGCAATAATATACGAACTACTTCTTGTCTTATCTTTTAATATATATAATTGACCGCAATATATATATATATATCTCACAAAAATGTTTCTATAGTAACGCAGCGAGGAAAACTAGTCGAAAATTTAATTTGGGTAAAAGCAAAATTTTGTTTGAATGGAGAATGTCCACAAAAAAAACTTATAAAAATTCAATTAAAACAAATTCATTGCGGATTAAACGGCCGTTGAAATGAAAATTAATTAATTCCCTGGACCGGTAATTAACCACCGTATGAATACTCTATACTCCATTAGTCTTTTCATGAAAATTCATGATTCACGCTACTCCCCTCTCCAATATCACCACCCCTCGCTGTCACATATCCCACGAGACATGACGAATGTAGTATAGCTAGAAAAAAATGTTGATTCCCACAATTGACAAAAATGTCAATATTCTATTAATAACTCGAATAAGCACCTGGTGAGGTTATTAATTATTATTTCCAAAGTCATAATGAGAATAAAAAAAATCTTAGAAAAAATTGTCATCGATAAACGTTCCAATTCAAATATTCCAAAATTCCGTGTAATTCCAAAAACAGCACGGAGGAGCTTGGTTGTGCCACATTAAAAGCATTAAAAACGATCATCTCTTGAGAGAAGAGACGTTCTGTTTCTTTTTCTAAAAGTCAAAACTAAATGATACAAGAAGTCAGGGCCGTCATAATATTTCACGGATACGTTCTAGCTGGCTTCTATAAATATTTTTCCAAAGTCAAGAAAAGTCTTGCATACCGATACCCCATATGTTAAAAAATATATATACTCCTTTCCCCAAGGTTATTTTTTTCGTAAGAAAAAAAGATCAATTTCCCGAACACAAACAATTTTACGAACACGCGTGACCCTTCGAACGTAAATTTTAAAGAAAACCATTTAAGAATTTAATCGTTCCGGAAGAACAATAGGGACTCGCAAGAGCGAATAGTGTCTTGACTGACTCTGGCAGTGAACAAAGTATTTCAGCCTCCAACGCAAAAGACCACAGCAACACTTCAGTCTAGTCTCTTTTCATGCGACTGACTCACGTAGTCCTCGTCTGGCGTGTTGCGTTGTCGTCCGACAACAACAACAAACAACCGACGCCCAACTCCGATATTCAAAACGCGTCTCCGCTCTATTCTTTGTCTTTGTCTTTATTTCATTCTCTTTTCCCGTGGACGCCAAACTACATCTATTTTCTTTCCTATTATCCACCAGTCGACAATTCATCCACGTAAGTTTCCTATCTTCCAACTAAAACGACCTCGTGGAACCTTCCATCAGTAGCCTCGACGAAAGGACGCGTGAGCATGAATATTTGAAAGAAATTTTTTTGAATTTCAAATTTCTTATAATTTTTCTTCGATCTATTTCGAATTTTCTTTCCGCCAAATTTGTTTAATTACCAGTGCCTTTGATCGTGCATGTACTTACTGGTGAGTCGTGACGTTGAAGAAGAGATGGGAAAACTGCGGTGCCGAATCTTCCGGTCCGTGCGGCGCCGGGAAGCTGGCAACGAGCATCACCGGTTTACGTGCAAAGTTGTGCTTGCTCTGCCGCAAAAAGGCAACGCTGTCGTTGGCTATCAAATCGGGATAATAATCTTTGCCGTATTCAAAGCCGTGCTTGATCTTCTTGCCGTTCATATTGACGCTGTAGTTGTAGTAGCGTGAATTCATTATGAGGCCACCCCACTCCCTCCATCCCGGTGGTATATACGAGCCATTGTATTTGTTCAGATACTTGCCAAAGTAGCCTGTAACAAAAACAAAAAAAAAGGTCAATTTACGAGCCTGCCTTTATTGTTATTACTCGACGATAAAACAATACCATTGAAGATGGCCACTGATAAGCATTTTTGTTCGAATAGTAATGAGTGAATAAAACTTTTTTTTTGTTTAGTCGATAAATCCAAAATTAATTTCACTTTTGAGTTTTGGGTTAATCTTTATAAAGGCCAGGAATGTATCCCTTATTGAGATAAATATTCGTAGTCCTCCCTCCTTGAATAATTCATGCTGTTGGCGCATCAAATAATTAATTCAAAGGACGCACGTTAGAGGCCACCAGTGGCGCGACTCTTCGTCCCACTAACCTTACCTGTTCTTAATATCTTTTTTTCGCCTTTCCGAAGGCCGACGCGGAAGAAATACGGAAAGTACTTGCATTTTGAATTCCTTGTCTTACTTGTGTAATTAATGAATGACCGGCTAAAAATTTTGGTATAAGTATATATATATTTTTTTTCAAAATTATTCACGCATCGTAGGAAATAATTCGGATGCACCTGTTGCGCTCGTGTGATTACGGCGAAAAAGAGGTAAACAAGGGAGGCACCTGTAATTAAAATGAAAGTAACGGAATGTCCAAGTGACGGCGGACGTTTACGAAGGAAGGAGAGAAGAAATGTTAGCCGCCGACAAAGCCGCCACGAGCAAAAAGGAAAGACGAGACTGCCACGTGATATCCTGGCGCCAGTCGGATGCTGCATGAAAAAAAAAAGATATGCCTATAAAAGTCCAAAAAATATGGAACAAGAGGAGTGCGGATGGAATGGCAGGGAAATATAGGTCAGTGCAAAAGATGCAGATATGCAATTTCAATGACGGATCATCCGAATACTGGAAAATATGGATTAATCGATATTATCGGATTATCGATCGAGGATGATAATTTGTAATTGTGGTTGAAAAAAAGTCTCATTATCATAATGACAAGTATTGTGCGTAATCGATATAAAAAAAATTTATCGAATCACAGTAATCAATATGACAGATAATACATGTGCAGTATCACGATTCTCCGAATTTCTTACATCATCATCGGCATCCCGTCTTCGATATCATTTTCGACTTTCCGCTACGTAATCTGTTTATAATGGCGGCTCCACATGACTGGCTGCAGTCGGGTCGAACGTAGTTTATGTAGCAAGTCAAGAGGATTTTAGGTCAAATACATATGGAACGGAGTCGCAATACCAGACATCTGTTCGGCCAATTCCGTGTTCGTAAAGTCGATAAAGTTTTGCGAAATTTTGAAAAATATTTTCAAAATTCCTCCACAGTCGCGATATTACTCGATAATTAATTCCACTCTTTCGCAGCAGCCGTAGTCGAGCCGCGAAAATCACCAAGAGGCCTCCCTTTTTTTTTCAAGCACTCGCGGTACATGAAAGGGGTGAAAGTGTAAACGTGTAAAGGAGCGAGAGGGTGAAAGGGAACAAAAAAAAGGGGCGCGGGCCCAGAGTCTACAGTCTACAGTCTGAAGTTCTCGCAGAGCCCGTAAAGGACTGAAAGTGTTCAATGGATCCGTATGCTTCAAAAGGATCCTTTAAAAAAAATAAACCAGAAACATTGTCAAAAATTACAAAAAAAAAAATTCTTACGTAAAAAAACCTTGCGAAAAAAATTTTCAAATTTTATTCCTGTACATACCAAAAATACCTAAATAATCATCTCCCCCCCTCGCCCCCACCCTCTAGTTCCCCTAGTTCCAACTTCATTCTCGAAGAAATTTTGTTTTGGGTAGTTGGCACGAGCCCCTTGGCACATGGTCCTAATGCATCTGGGTACTGATATAGCGCGTTCCTAAAAATAGTCAAGATTTACCGGGTCGACTATAAATAACAAATTGAATTATCTCCTTATCGCGTACGTGCACGCACGAGCCTCGGTCGGTAAAATCAATCGGCTCGACTTATCAAGACAGTCATGATAGTTGATATTGGCTAGAGATAAGGATCAGCAAAGTCATTTATTTTCCATGGGTCATGGGACACGGTGACTAAAGTCACGGCTTAGTCCTATACAATGATGCCCTAAGCGAGTAAGCGGATGGACTGTCATTTTTTGTAGGTTAACTTGACTCAAGGTAGGTTAGGTCAGGACAGGTCAGGTTGGGTCGGAGTAACGAATCTTTTTTTTTTTTCCGAAACGACAAGAACAACATCCTTGTTAAACCTATTACAATTACAAACCGGAAATTCCCTGTACACAATCTAACCCTAATCTAATCTAATCTGACCCAACCTAACCTCAAACTAACGGTAACGTCACCTGGCATTTTCAAAACATCATAAGCCCTCACGTGGGTACACGTCATATTCGCCACCTACGGTAACTCGTTAAAGGCGTCTGAATGTTTTCGCATTGCCAACAATCGAGCTGATCAAACAATCAAGCTTTGTTGTACAGATCGATTAATAATATTTTGACGGAGACGCTTAAAACAACGTTCTTCGCATAGCCACGGCTTAGCTTCCTTAAGGCTGTATTCATGAACGCTATTATCGCTACGAAAGGAATGTATTAAACGTCACGATAATTTATTAGGAACGAAATACGTCCTTTTCCTTCGCGTATATCGTTCTTAAGGAACGTGTAATCAGCATTGGTGATCTTTTGAAACGACCTGTAGTACAGGGTAGCCCTTATAACCATAAGAATAAAAAATGTACAAAGTTCAGGATAAGGTTATATATATGTATAATATTACCTAGCAGATATCCTCTGCTACAGGTCGTTACAGTTTCGTCATGCTCGTGAGATAAGAACGAAATGCAGTAAAAACGTAAACGAAAATTTCGAACATTAAAACTGGCGAAAATCGATGTTCGTTAAACTTTGAAATATCCTGTAAGTATCGAAAAACAAAATGGTTGAATAAATAAATATAGTTGATCGACAACGTGGAAATGTACTGCACTTCGCTATAGGCGCCGTACAATATTCACGGCCGGAGTGCATTACCCCCCAACCAAACCTAACCTCTAGCGTAGAGAGAAAGAAGCGATTTTTTTTTTCTCAAAAATAAGTAATTCCTGTATTCCCAATATACCCAGCCGTCTTAGTGTTACGAATTTATGTCTTTTTTTTTAGTACATATATATTTTCCTCCGTATGCAATACCCATTGGCATTCGTCATACTTTGAAATGCACTGTAGCCAAAGCCATTCTTGTAAATGCACTAAACTGCCAATGGTTTGTGCTACGGTGCATTCTGTGCTGGAGTGCAGCGTTGCAGTTGGGAGAAAAAATAAATAAACGAGACGAGAAATTTTTTTTTTGACGTTCACCCTATAGATCGACCCAAGGAATTGCACTGCTATATGCATCTGTCGTTCAAAGACTTTTTTCGAGCAGGCGATAAAGGTGACGAGACTTTCGCAGAATTTCATTAAGATATCAGATATTCGATTAAGATATCCAACGGCAGCCATCTTGAACATTGTTATCGGTCATCTTGTCCGTCGAATTTTATTTGCGAAATTCATTCTCCTTTTTCTTTTTCGTTTTCTCTCCTTTCGTCTCGCTTCGATTCGCTGCCCGTCGAGTCAAGAGGGCGGTAACAAAAGTGACCGACCAAATTGATACGCTTCGATTCCAATTAATTCGATCCAACGATTTGACCGATAATTAGTCGGTATACACGGTGCAATTAGACGCGCGTCTCGCTCTCGAGTATGCTAATTTGAAATCGCTCAATAATTGCATCCTTGATAACGGGCTTAAGATCTCTTTTTTTTTCAATTTTATTTTTCCCTCTTGTCTCCTGTCGGATGCTCGTACTTCGTTAATCGAGCGACAATTATGATAGGTCGTAAATTAATGTGGCTGGTATGATGATTAGTGACTTTTTGATGGGATAATGAATTAATTACTGATATTTGCGTCTTGCGGTTTATAGGTTTTTTTTCTTTTCTTTTAATTATGACTTCTTTAATTTGGACGAGCGTAGTCCGTGAGACTAATGAAATTTTATAATTTTCGAAAATTTCGAATGACCTGTATGTATTGGAAAAATTTTGAAGCATCTCGTGTCCTTGATTTATCCCAACTAAGGTCTGCCTCTGCGTGTGGCCTTATCATTGCCAGAGTACACGTCACGTGAGAGAAACGGCTCCGTAAATCGAAAAAGTCCGTTAAAGATGCGCCCATGACTTCCGTTAGAAAACAAAATTATCCCCGCTTGCTAGATTGAATTTTTCGTGAAAAAGCCGAAATTTTCGGAAAAAGTTACACTCTCGGACCTAAAAACTGTTTCGTTATTTTTTTTTTAAAGGAGGGGGAGGTTCAATCTTACTCAGTGAATGTGGAAAGCTCACTAAAATTTTGGTCGAATAAAAAAAATATTGATCGAAGGTACTAACAGCGCCTCAAGGTTTCCCGTAGATAAATAATGCGGAAGCGTCCTAAGCGCGCCGAATCCAAATAATACATTTCGCCGGAGAGTTGCCTTGTAAAATTCTCATCCTAAGATGGCATCCGCGCTAGTCTGAAACTAGGCGCTCGCCCAACCTTACCCTTCCGGGGTATTAGAATTTCAAGACAAGGAGTCCTAAGCGCCCCCTTAAATGGTTACCGAGACCCGAGTAATGTATGCGCGCGTGACAAGATCCTCTCGGGAAGATAGCCGAGAAAATTTGTCGCCTGGTCGCCATAGTATTCTGGTCAGGGACACTGCCGCTACGATAAGAAAACCAGTTCCCACCCTTCGCGAACGTTCTGAGCGCCCTTGCCGATGTGAACGGGCCTTAAATAGAGGCCCCCCCTTTTTCTCATCACCATCGGATTCCCCCTGGTTCATTCATACTTTTTGAACCAGGTGCTTGAAACGAGATTGTCGATCAGGAATAAAAAATTCATATTTTCAAAATTTTTTTCAAACGTGCTCAGCAATTTTGGAAAAGTCGTTAAAAAAAATTTTGCATCTGCACAACGTATACGCTCATACTCGAATCTGACTTTTCCGATCATAGATAGCGTTTCACTGTCATCCGATAATAAAATTCAAAATTGCCGCGAAAAATTCTTTGATAAACTGTCGTATCGCCGCCATGACACCGAACAGCTGATTTCGGCTGTAGATAAAGAAGGCCGAACTGTCATACGACACACATATATGGATATCTGTCAGAAACTTGAAATCACAGATTACATTCGATGTCAGCAGCAGTCACCATGTTTCTCTAATCCCCTATTATAGGCAAGTTACCGAGTAACATAATTTTCATCCTGAAGCATTAACCTGCTGTGACAGAACGCTGGAGAGATTAGACCGAAGAAGTGACAGAACGACAAAATTCGTCATTGTGAACCCGTCGTGGTATTGTCAAAAATATTTAATCATCCATAGACGTTGTAAGCCGTCACTAAATGTGAAAGAACCTTGTTGATCCTACACGTGGATTTCAATACTACATACACTCGTTGCCAAACGATTTCTCGATCGACAGCTATTACACCGTAGCACTGAGAGGCAAACGTCGTGTTTTCGAACAGACCATCAAGAAGTAGCCAAGGAAACGGTTAACGACAGTCGAAACTCTTAGAATCTTGATAATCTACTGAAATGTTAACAAAATTCATAAAAAAACATTTACGAACCCCGTCACTTCCTTTCCTTATTGCTTCATTCCCAATGGAATTTGTGCCGGTGCGTATACCATTAAAAAAGTTTCCAAGTACAGAGTCACAGGACTATCTACAAGTCCTTATAGACAGACATTCGAACGAGTCTAGTTAATCCGCTGACAGATGGCAGTAGCGCTCCTTCGTTACGGCCTTGAAATAAATTCAAGAGTCACGAGCGATTTAAAGTTTTCACGTGAATTATCAGGAATTACGTAACGCGTGATTTTTCAGTCTGAAAGCCCGAGGTGAACGTTCTGCGTGACGAGCGGAGAGAAAGATGGCGGACGAGAGAAGTGGTACGTAAAACAATCAAAGGAGGGCGCCACTGTCGCTACTAAAACCTATGCACACAAGAGACGGTCGATGGAAACCTGGGCCCACTGGCGGCCTAAGTATACAAACGTAAGGGCCTCCCCCTCTTTCGCCATTCGGGCTCCTTATTCTCGTAGCGTCTCTGTGTGCTCAGAATATTTGTACGTCCTCTGTCGGCTACCGATCTTTGTTCGATCCTAAGAATCCAACGATAATGGATCCCAAGTGCAGTGGCGTAATTTATACGAAATAAATATAACTTCGATCTCCCTACACCGACTCACGGCCCAGAACTAAACTTCCCTAGAGTGTCGATCTTCGCCACTGCTTCGTATCGCTACACCAATGGCGCTGCGATCGCTTCCATATCTTCTACACACAGATCCCTGCGTCACTGAAAACATTATTACAGATGCACTAACTTATAAAAAATGAATCACCTCACAAAAAAGACACTCTTCTCGTACATTCTAACCTAAAATTCTCTCACGTCGCTCGTACGATTCAAACGATCCAATAAAAAAAAAAAAAGGTTTCGACACAAAGTAAAAATCTCACGTGACGCATCTCGACATGCTCCAGTAAACAGATGTCTCTTCCGTCCCGCAAACACACATAATACCAGCCACTTCGAAATCTCCACTTCGTGTCATCTGCTCGAATAGCACATTTGAATTTCCCCGCCTTTTCTCAAAAGCGCCACCGATCAGCTGCTCGCGTCCTTTGTTCCTCCCATAGGCTAGTCTCTGCGTCGGTGGCGCTGTCGTCGCCTATTTATCGCACACAACGCCGTGACTGCAAGTATCGGACTAATGACACGACACAACACAATAAATCCAAGACTCACCGGTGCGATATCCGGCATTGCTCAGGTAAGCGGCAAAGGAATGAGGCTCGTGATCCCGTTGCCACTGAGGACTGCTGCAGTTGTCATTGTTCGTAAAGACTTCGTGATTGTGAACGTAACGGCCAGTCAGTAGTGAACTTCTGCTGGGGCAACACATCGGCGTCGTGACGTACGCGTGTCTCAGCTCGGCGCCTTCGTCCCTGATGCGCCTGAGGGTTCGCGGCATGAAGTTCAGCGAGCCTGAAAAAAATCAATGGCGGTTAAACTTTTTTTTTCAATAATTTTTTTTCCTCCGTCCACAAAGTCGGAGTATACGCACATCGAAAAATTACGTGCACGTAGTCGAACGAGTAGGCACAATTCCTATAAATAGAATATTCAGACTATTTCAAGTGTTACGCGCAATTCAACTTTCTCCAATGATTTTCGCTGCTTCGTTGGCTGCGGCACAATTTTATATGCGCTTCATCGATTGGGTCGTTATTAACGTTCAGGGGAATTCTTTTTTTTTAATTCAACGAATCATTATGATTATCTTTCACCAGCGTTCAATAAAATTCGTTGGATTATCTCGATAACGAATCTTCGTTTTCCAGTGAAACGTCATTTGAGAATGTCGACGAGACGTGCTATTATACGATTGTTATGATGATTCCTGCAGTGACGTCATCGACGGCATGCCAATAGACACGTAATTTCAAAAAGCACAGAGTCATGGAAAATTTTTATTATCTGACAAAAGTACTCGATTACGTCACAATAGGACGAGATAAAAAAATGAATAGACCCAAACGTTAGTCAAAATAGTCTTTTCCAAAAAAAACTCACCTAACTCCACATCCTGATCGTCCGTAAGGATCAGCACGATATTGGGCTTCCTCTCTCTGGGCTGCTGATAAGGAAGATAAGGCGAGTTAGCCTGCTGACCGTTGTAATTTGGCTTGTGAAGAGCGCCGCGACGCTGTCCGCCAAAGACGTCCTCGGTAGCGGCGTCGCCGTCGGGACGCCTCGCATTGGCACCCAACAGCAAGACGATCGCCAGAACTTGGAGATTCTTCATTATTGATTCTTTCTTGATAGCTTAGCGAACACTTCGGATGATTGTCATGTCATACTTGATGACTGTAAAAAAAAAAATGAAAAATTCTCATGAGCCAATCAGTTTGCGTAACAGAAACTTAACGAAAACATTTTTTTTATTAAAAATGCAAATAACCATAATTATAATACCAAGAGGTTGCACGTTATCACGGCACGGTTATCACATAACAATGTCTGTAATTAAATTACAGTAAAAAAACAACAGACTGGAATAATGGGAAGGAGACAAAAAAGAGAAATAAACAAAGATGGCGATGCATGGGTTTGAAAAAAAAGAGGGATGTGGCTCATTTGAATTTCAATGGAAACTCTCCTACTCGTTCATCCTTCGTGGGAGAACCTGCCAACCTGGTCTCGACACCATGACGAGTAGGTTGCTAAGTTAAATGGTACCTACTGCCAAATAATAATAATAAGCAGTCAGGTATACGCGTAGGAAGATCTTTGGAAGATGATCAGGAGAAGATGATCTTGACGTCGGATCGTTAAAAAAAAATCAGCGATCAATCGACTATCGGTTCGTTCACTGTTTTACATACAATAACTATTTTTTTTATTCAATAAAAAAAATCACTCATTTAAATATCGCAGTCGCATTGTCCTGTCACGATATTCAGAGTGATCGGCGATAATCGATCTTGGCGAGATAACATTTCTTCAGACTCGTCTCGATGAAATATACGAAAATATGGGTTTTTGAAAAAATTCGAAAAAAACAGTTTCAATACAAAAATTTGATTTTTATGATAACAGGATACGTGTGGAATTGTGAAAATTTTTTCATATCCCATCATCGAAGTTTTTTTTAATAGACAGAGATTGTCGAGATGCACCTCGGGCGGCTTTGAACGCAGCATCCAGTTTCGTCGTTTTGGTCCATTGTGAAGTTACGAATGACGTTGGAAAGCAGATGAAAAATTGTGGCCGGATTCACATCTGTCCTGAGATTTTAGTAAGTAATGTATATACATATGTAAACATAAGACGTGTAGGATGATCGACGGATGATGGAGGCTGCGTTCACATCGCTCCTTGTGAATGAATAATGATAAATTGGGTAGCGTAGGATGATCTGTAGGTCGTGCGTGCTGAGGAAGCGAATATAGAAATTCTGGCTTGCCCGAAGTTGCGTGGGACGAATTTATCCGACTTAATCACGAAATCGATTAAGAAGACAACTCCAGTGTGAACGATGCCCTCACAATTAAAAAAAAAAAATCATGACATAATATCTCAAATGATAACGCTGATACCAGCAATAGCTACCCCAGCGAAATTTAAAGGTTGCTAGAAATGAAGGGGCGTAAATTAAACAATTGATAAATCCTGATTAAATCAATAATTAATTAATTAACAAATTACGTAAATTTCGAAAAAAAAAGGCGCGCCTAAATCAACCTTGACGGCTCTTCGTAATAATTAATCAATCTTATCGGACAATCCTGCCAATTTAATTCACCCTTATATATTAGCCACAGCCTCATTAAAAGCAGCGGGAAATTCAAATTAATTTCCGAGCCTCTTTCCCAATATTCGACGTCTACAATTTTTTTATACAAATTTGAAATTTCCCTGAATGGGCGTTGTACCAGAGTATAAAAATAATGACTCAATAGCAAAGCTCGTTAAACGCAGTACTGGCCAGTCTCGTTGAACAGTGACAGAGCGAGACAATAAAATAAAAGAAAAATTAAAAAAAAATTCTAAGTAAACGAGCCGTTTGCTCTCAAGAATTCCCTGTATACTAGGAAAAGTAGCCAAGTTGCCGAATTCCGCCGATCTTACAATTCGCGAAAAAGCATTAACGATATGGTTAAACCAAAATAATAACAGTACCGCGAATCAAGGTAAAAGCCACCGACAGGAATATCAAAATAAAATTTGATTACCATCTTCCATTAAGTCCGTAAAGAAATAACCATAAAGGGTCAGCTGGTATTTCATGCCTACTGCATTTAATAATGCAAAGTGATACGGCGATATATGATAATAAAAAAAGATATCGAAAAGTAATTCAACACACGTATAAAGAGGGTCATTACAGGTTATTACTGTATTTCCGGAAGTGCAGAAAGAGAAGAAAAATTGGGTCGTGATCAAAGCCCCGAGACAAGTAGATGAAGATAGGTAAATTGGCGTTTGCTCGTGCTGTGTGACATCCGTGACGTCACTTCCTGGTTATAGCTACCAACAGCAGACCGAATTTAGCACAATCAGATAATGTAACCCAGCCAATGGTCTTTGGCTTTACGCAACCATTGCCGATCATTTGCATAGAGTCCGTTACCGTCCACGTATATATACATATGTATACACAGATTACCGCGATTCCGTCGCTCGTTCTACCGTTTATTCCTTCATTCGTCCATTGACACGTAGCAATTTAAATTATACAGACCAAAGTGTCTAAGCCACGTCGAATAAATCGTCCCCGAAATTCACTTCCGGTCCGACGAGAGACATTCCAGAGTCTGCGCAGAGCGACTGCGCAGTAGTTAGCACCAACGGTTCGTTTCTTTCTCTTTCCTCAAATGATCACAATACACAGAAAGTTATTAAAATACACGTTGATTCACGCAACAGTAATAACCGTGCTGTTGGACACCTTGTTACCTTACGGTATTTATAGCTTGGACTACTGCTAGAGTCAAATGTAACGGACGTTTGAGTAAAAGGAGAAAAAACAATTTCAAACTCCCCAACCGTTCTTGTTTCCGGCAGATATCGTGGCGAGCGCATCCGAGCCGACTGGCAGACAGGCGTCGCGTCGCGTAAGCCCGGTCGGTAACCAAGGGTAGAATAAATAAGAAGGTAGAAAAGAGAAAATAAACTAAGCAAGAGAGAGAGAGAGAGCAAACAGATGGGAAAGAGACCTGGCATCGGTAGTAGCTATACTGCGGGCGACCAGCAGCGGCAGACAGCATGGCGGCGACTTTGTCAACCTACGCGAGGTTTAACATACATATAGATATTTTCTCTCACTTCGTAGGATAAAATTAATGCTCGTTCATAATACTCATCCGTGTTTTCACTTTCTTTTGTTCACATGTCATTTATTCGGACAGTCCACTGGATTGTTGCTTATAAAAGAAAAAAAATTATATATCATTTACTGTCAAAGTCCATCTTTTTTTTGAACACATCGCTTCTCGATTTTCTTATTCGTAGCACAGGAAACGTCTTTCTGACACGTTAAATTTCGCACGAGATTAATGCAACGCGATTACTCGGAATTTCTTGTAAACCAACACCCGACCTAACCTAACCCAACCCAACCATATCCACGCGAAGCATCCGTCATATTTGTTTGAAATGAATTTCACTGTAAAGGTGGTGAAGTTGCTTAATGGCCAAAAAAAATATTCATTATTAGACAAAAATCAATTATACCCGCAGTCTTACAATTGGCGTAACGAAAACAAAGGAAAATATTACAAAGGCAACACGCGAGCGTCCAACTTCGCATTATTCAGCGTCGAGTTCTATTAAATAACTCAGCGACAACAATGAACGTCCCACGAACGTTCGTTTTCTGAATGGAGGATCGTTAATGGCATTGTTGCGAGCCAAAAGTCGGAACAGATTTATCTTACGCGAAAAAGCTCGTGTTATGGCTGGCCGAGGTTAGGTTAGGTTAGGCCGAGTTAACCTAACCCTCAAACAAGGATTCGAGTCGTCTTTCGTATTTCTCAAACGGTTTTCGGAAACCGCGCGTGTCTAAAGGAAATTCCCGATTGTTGATTGACACACAGTCAACGTATATACCGATCGGGAGTTTCTTGGCGGTAAATTCAAATGTAGATTTGGCCCGCGACATAGGTGCACGAGTTTATTAATGACTGACCTGGGACAGCCGGTAGAAAGTTAACGCGACTTCCTCTTCCGCAAGAGTGACGTCACCGATCACGTGCAAGTCTTACCAACCGTAACGAAGAGAGACAGCTGGATCGGCATCAGCGATACTAAAAGTTCCTAGAAGTCGAGTTCTAGGTATTAACGGTTAATGCGTTTGGCTGCGAAAGATAAGGGAGTTGCGAGGAAAATTCAAATGGTGGAGATAACGAGCCAAATAGGTTCTAGGTAATAATCTAGGGAATTTAACGTGGGTAAGTATGCATACGATTAGATACTCGTTGGACTAATGTATCAGGGGTTTAAAGGAATATCCCTAGGACGTCGTGAGCGGTGATTGAAATGTCTAGGGATAAATAGTGACTGATCGTCATTTGCCCTCGTGACCTTCCAATGGTCGTGTATAGCTATATGGTCGTCTAGGGATATTACTGTTTACCGACAGTCATCCGTACGAATTTCACTGTAGATTTGACACGGCGCATACGAGAAACGTTTTCCGCCAGACTAATGCTACGATATTAATCGTAATATCTGTCTAGGGACATTGATATCTAGTATCGGTGGTTATTGCCAACCTATCTTAATGGTGCACGGGCGATACACACGTGAATCGATAGGGGGACAGAGTCGCCTTATCTTCGCCTCTAATAGCTTGCAATCTGTTCCAATGTCCTTTCTAGCCTAATCCGACCCAACGGAAGGTCATGCCAATTACCAGCGAAGATACTTTCGCAAAATCTAATTAAAGATCGCATCGAAGATTGGATATTGAGAAAATGGCGGAACGCGCCAGTCTCGCGTCTCCGGTTCGCTTTGATCTGCACTTTGGTTAATGTAGCAGTTTGCGGTCGCAGCCCGAAAACCGCCTGCATTTACCTACGATCGGAAGACACAGTCGAAAGTCGAATTCGCAGTGCAGATGCATCAGGAGAGACGAACGGAAGCGCATGTGCAAAAATTACGCGTATGCATCTGGCATTGTTCGGAAAATCGGGGACGCGTGACGTAGACGTAATTTAGGTTATGTCGCCGTCGCTACTCGCGAACTTCGCAGACACGTGGCTATGGTATTCGGGAGTAAAATAGCGAGCGACACGTGCGATTTACCTTTTTGGCAAATGATCGCGAAGCGGGGCGCGGCGGGAAATTTGAATTTGTAAAAAGTTTCGTCGGCTGCAGCGAGATGTTCGAATGATCGATTTCGGAAAACGAAGTTTTAACGATCGTAAAAATGGCAAATTTTAACGAATACACGTAATCTTATTAATAATCAATAATTATATTTTTTTATCACACTTTCCTACTAAATACATCGGCGTCATGATGGATTATATTCGCAACCCTCATATACAATGTGTTGGGGATTAAAGAACATATAGAACGGGACTAACCATCCCTCAGGTCTACCAACCCTACCGTTGTATCCTTGCGTGTATATTTCTCTAGGTAAGAGTGTTGCCACCCGAAGTACAGGGTGATTCAGAAGTAACGTCCCTCTGATAACGTCGAGTGGAACACAGAAATAGAGCAGTTCCAATGTTTTCGCTCTGTCCGTGCATCGGGTATACAAAAAAAAATTATCTACAGGGTGATACAAAAGTTGTATATCCAAGTGGACAGGGTCGTGTAATTTTTGAATGAAGCAGTACTGACGCAGTCGGTATATTTTTTCCTTCATCTTTTACACCCTAAGCACACGCGCACACGTGTGTAGAGTATATATAGGGTAATCCAAATATAACATCCCTTAATCGTACAAGGAAGTCCCGCAGTATCTCATACAAGATACGCTCGATTTGCCACCCTTGCATTTTTCTTTTTATACAGATTACGACTCGAGTAACGGCACTGCGGACGGAAGTGTTTCTACCGGAGGCTTAGGGGTCGATACGAAAAAAAGACATATGTTCAAAGTATAATCAGATAATGACCGAGTAGTTAAAGACGAGACGATAATATCCTTTAGTCGGATAATCCTCTTGACGAATGCACGTGTAATCCATACATACATAGTATCCCGAGTACAGGTTCGTACAAAATTTTAAGTCCCCGAGATATTTCGATAAATGTATAAAAAAAATTTTTTTTGGTTGGTGAAATGTCACCGATAAGACCACGGCAAATTATGTTCGGTTATCGCTACAATAGAAATGTATAATTTGCCTGGGTGTGAGATGAAAAAAAAATTGATTTTTTTCCAACGCCAAAATTTTTCTTATTATTCAGCGATTCGGATTACAGGATACTGACATTGCTAATCAGCAAGTTTTCAAAGCTGACGTTGACGATATTAATTTTTTTTTGTTATCACGAAATTCAAAATGGATCTTCGATAAATTGCTGATTTGTACTGTTAATTGATATGGGTCGATTTTCAAAGGTTGTATGTATATATAAATTTGTGTTTTTATGCACTGCAGTTCGATTTTATTTGCAAAGATTTTATGCTTCGCTTTTTAAGGTTGCATTGCGAGTACGCCCTTAGTTACCGTACCAACGAGAAGAGATCCTTGAGCGAGACCCTTATTCATTCGAAGATACAGATATCCTTCTCCGAGAGAAATCCTGTTTTCCAGCATCCGACAGCCGTAAGAGCTCCGTGAGAAATTTCGCAGATCGTGCAAAAATATATATATACACAGATGTAGTTGCGGGTATAAATTTTCGCACTCCGATTCACCATTCACGTACCTCATAATTAATCCATTAAGGGATTTACCATAGAAATTCATTTCTATACATTGTGGCGTCTGCTGGCTTGCAAATGAAATTGCCAAAATTTAATGACGCCCGCGTCTCAAAGGTAAATTTTCGCGAAGTTACAAAAATTTTTTTTATGCACCTCGGCCTTCTTTGGACCTTGCATAAAATTTTCACTACTGGCGAATTCGACCGCGAATAAGTTTAAGCATCTCAATTAGAGCATACAGGCTCCAGCGTCCGTTCCTTCAAACGGAGTGCAGTCAGTTCGCGCTGCAGTTGGTTGCATTCGTTAATTGCATTCAAAGCGACTCGACGAATCTCGTTGCATAAAGAAATGGCAAAACATGAAAGTGGCCAATTTTTTGTGCAAATTTTTTTTTCAAAATCCCTCTACTCCGAACACGTATAATTCGCCTGGTGGATAAATGGCACGATTGAACGAACAGTGATAAAATTTTTTCTCTCGCTAAAAAGAAATATCTGGGTATCGATAGACGATCAATCGATATTTCATTTCCTCGTAAATTCAACACAAACTTCATTATTCGAGCTAAAACGAAATTTGATTCTTCGTTACGTCGTCCATAACACCTCAAATTTCTAGAGAACCATTAAACGCAGTATATGGAAGGATGTTGGAAATGATCGATACATAAGAAGAAAAAAACCAGTTAAAGATTTATGATCGATCGGCAACAAAACTTTGTCCAAGTTTCATCGATACCCTATATCCTTTATTGAAATCAAAACCGAGGCACAGTGGCCAGGCAAAAGATACGGATAACGAGGTCGTGCATTGTGTTACAATGCGTCGTATATTGAATGGTTAATAATTTTTTTTTTCAAAAATGTTACCACTAAAAATCAATAACGAGTTGATTGAATGGCGTTCGAGTAAGAAAAGAAATATAACCTAGGTAAAAGCCCCGCTTAGTATTCTCGAGGATTTAGGTTAGGTTGGTACATTATAAGCAGCTTAGCTGTCTCTCCAAGTGAATATAGAGGCAAGGTAGGACTATTATGGGATTTTACGCTGAAAGTACCGAGAGCAGAGAAATTGTTAAAAAAGAGAAAAAAATGAAAAAATTTGCAAATTACTGGAAATATGCTACATTCGCTCGAGATAATTTTGTACGATCGATAAATTTCTTTTTTTTCAAAATTCCCTCCTAGCATAGAATCTCATTAATACAATTAACCCAGCGATTATAATGGGCCTCACGCACAACGATCTTTACGCGCGTTTGGTAATGACCAATTAAGAGACACTCAAGGTCAGCCACTTTAAAAGGAGACATTCTCAAAGTTACCAGACGATTCAAGAGGCCTCCTTATTTGTGCAAGAAATAATTGCCAGACCTCTCGCGCCGGCTGCAGGTCTTTACGACAATGCAGACTCGTCCGCGAACCAGTAGCCGAGCGTTGTTGATAAAGCGGAAACAAACAAAAAAAATCAAATTAACTAAGTTACGAAATTTTGTAAACTTCATTGCATATTCTAATCTCTGCACGCACGCGTCCTGGATACGTCACGAATCTACGAACTATCGCGAAACAATTCCTCGTTTATCTCGATGTGCCTGACCGGTTGGAAACGTGTCGGAAACACGTTACGAAGCCGCAAAGTGAACTCGAGTTCTCGCAAAGTCAACAGTCGAAAACTATATCGAGTGAAAATCCCGCCGTTTCGAATTGCTGTCGCAAGGCCAATCGCGAAATTATTTTTTGGGCATAATCCAAGAAAACAAAAAAACCTTCGAAAGATCGAAACGCGTCTGCAATTCGCGAATTCCGCCCTAGCGGCAAAATCGTGTCCACTGACTTTTTATTATCTTCGAGATACGAGAGAAGTAGGTCGAGGACATTAAAGATTCTCGGGAGAGGGGGGGGGGCACCCCCCTCCCACCAGGGGGTCAAAAGGAGAGAAAAAATAATGATAACAGCTTCTGAAGACGCATAAAAATTTATCTCGTAATCGGTAAAAAAAAATGATAACTCCCCCCGCCCCACCCCACCCCACCCGTCCCGTCTACCCACCCCTCCGTCTCTCGTGCCATAAACGAGCGTGAATCTCGTTGAGCAAGTTAACGAGAGAGAAGACAGATAGACAGACAGTTAGACAGACAAGGATACGAATATGGTTAGAGAATGGTTTGTCGCAATGCATAAGGCCCAGGTTTGGTCTCCATGGGCAAACTAAATAGTCGCACTGTACTGAAGAGAAAGAGCGGCATCGAATAAAAAAAAGAGAGAAGCAAAGTGAAAAAAAATATAACAGAAAGTCAAAAGAAGAAAGAAAGAAATAAATAAAGGGGGTTGCCTATGTAATTTCACAGACTGGTTTATCGTCGACGTATTTAAATCGTCAGTCCCTCCTTTATCGGGAGCTCGCTCGGCCGCCCGTTAATAATATCTCGCTAAGAAACATAACCTCGAAAACGGCCTTTCGATAGGTCAGACCCGTGGTTCTCGGCGATTATGCAAAATGTGATTGAAACAAACGAAGACAAAGTAAATATTTCGTTCGCGAGACTTTTGTGGACTGTTAACAAAATTTACTAAAATTATTTACGAAGCTACATCTATACGAGGTTTTTTTTGGAAAATATAATTAAACACTGTTCGCCGTGACGACGCGCAGACTTGAAGTCAATTACGTGCTGACGTATCGCGATCCAACGGGATAAACGATTTATTGTCTTTAATTAAGGACGTCGTTATGAAAATTTATCTCGATCAACGTCACACAACAGATTTGGAGCATCGAAGCGAACGGGTATTGTGATTTGTCGTGGTAGAACGCTGACCGCGTAATTGAATAATGGGTCGGTCGGAGGCGAAGCGAGTGGACACGGGATAGAAAGGGAAAGAAAAAAAGTAAAAAATCACCAGACGAGAGAACCTAGGGAATTATTCTGAGCAAGGGCGGCGGGAGGTTAAGTGCGATTTAATGTACTTTCGCGCCGACTCAGGACAGCTAACAAGTCGTATGTACACGCGAAACGTGACGTTTATTCTTGGCTCGTGGCCATTATTAGCCCTCGGCGCCTTTCTTCCCTCCTCGTCATCGTCCTTTTATCGCGTCATGGATCCTCGCGTCAAATTACCCAGAGATCACGCGCGCGCACGCGTGCCAGGACAATCGAATTCTAGCGGCGGAGCATGGCGGGAAATTTGAAAAATATGTACATACATACACACATTTTTCCGCAATCCGTGCTTCGTAACGGGGCAACGTCGACGGGGAATTTTCCGTCACGTTGGCACCTCTCGAGAGGATCTCATAGGGGGAAAACAAAGAATGGACCACATAACCGCGGAGAATGACGTCTGGCAGGTATGTCGGTCGTCGCGCACCTGTTTCTTTGACTTCGAGTCGACGTCGACTTCCCCATTCTGGGCTGACAGCTTCTCGATTCAGCCGCCGGTAAGAGCATGAAAAGAGCGCCGAACGGAGACGGAGAATTACGAGGTGAACGTGGACGACGAAGAGGAGACGAAGAAGGCAAAAGCAAGGGACAGGGGGGTGACAGGGAACAAGGGAGCGGATGAATATACCGAAAGCCTCTAACCGCGAATTTGACGTTTTAACCTAATTCTCAAAATTTCCACTCGTTCGCAGCTTCGAAAAAAAAAAACCCCTACCACACCAAATAAATTTCCAATATCATACGCATCCCGAAAATCAATTTTCTCAGACGAAGGATACAGTGGAAAAAAATTACTGGATAAAAATTTCTGGACATTAAAAAAAAATTCCTATAAAAATCCCTAGGGCGACTGCCCCATGTTATTACCCAACATGGCGATATCCCGTAGTAGCAATAACGAGAGAAGAGGACACGAATAAGACGAGAAAGGGAAAGAATAAAAAGAGAGAGAGAAAGAAAGAGCGGAGGAGAGACAAGGATACTCAAGAATGACGAGGAAGATGAGAAAGGTCTAACAAGGAAGAGTATACTCACGGAGCTGCTTACCTGATGGTGCATTGTTGAGCATTGACCCAACATGGCACATGGTCGAACAAGATGAAATCTTTTTCTAAAGGACAGCTGCCCCATTCCTAGAATAACTACACGAGATGATACGTATCCCGTACCCCCCCCCCCGCCACCCCCTAATCGGACGATTCCCACGAAGAAATTTTGCTTCACGAAATTCACACGTTAAATATCCCCATAAAAAAACGTTATCAGTGAACGCGAAATAATTGTCGATCAACGATAAGCGCTATCAGTAGTATTACCTATAATTAACTATATCAAATTATCCGTATCGATCAAGCACGACCGAGCAGTGTACACGATAGATGAGTCAATGATTGACATCTGTCAACGTGGTTGACAGTGAAGTCTAATCTGATCCAAATTAAGGATCCTTGACCTATGAACCCCCAAAAAATGTCTCTTCTGCGTTACACCAATCTAGGCATTGTACATGTATATTTACATGTACTAAATATGTCATATAGTCTGTACAAGGTCAACGATGCTGCGCATGGCCAGAATTGGCGGGAAAGAAAAATATTTTAAAAAATGAAGCGATGCCACGTCGGACTCACGTGGGTTTGAAAACAAAAAGTGAGTAGGATATAAAAATTAGCAACATTTTTTTTTTACCTACAAATGTCCTTTTGCCGGCCACGTGAACAGATGCTGGAATCTCGCGTCTCTCTAAAGGTCGTTGTAACTCGCGCTGTGCACCGTGTTAACCGGCCGTTTCACAATCGTGCACGCTTTGTACAGCTACCGGGCGTTCTTAGCCTTATTACGATATAACAGTAACACGACGTGTCGCCTGACACTCGGTTGCTTATACAGATGACAGTTCCGACGGTAATGTAGGAGACGGATTCCGCGTAATGCCTACTGCAATTAGGGCAGAGTTCGGCCAAGAGCATGGGAAGGCCGGGAAGAGCTCGAAAATTGAAAAATAAAAATTTTGAAAAAATTTTGAGTTTTACCTTACGACACGAGTGTCAGCGACGCCTTGGCAAAGCAGAATAAATGATTTCATGAGTGAAAGTTTATATTGAAAATTATGGCCTGTGGCCGATGTATAGCCGAGTGGATTTTAGAAAAATTTTTATTGTTACGTAACAGTTGAACCAAAAAATTTTCTATTTCCTCGACCGGACGGTAATCGATATATCGGCTGGACCAAATTTCGATCAATTTTTTTATAATCGTTTTTTCTTTCTTCTATTTATCGATTTAAATATTTAAAATTCCGATTAGTCAAATTATATTTTCCCATCGTGATTAACCGTCGCGTAATCGATATCCTGATAACGAATTTTATCTGATTGGAGAAATCTATTGCGTGATTAACGGCATTACGAGGGAGCTTACGTCATCGTTACAGTATACATATATATATATATATATATATATATATATGTGTGTGTGTGTGTGTGTGTGTGTGTGTGTGTAGTCCATTGATAAGTCTGTAAAGAGCCAAATTGCTGCTCGTTATCAATTATTAATTATTCTCAATAAATCTAAATTTATTTATACCTACTGTATGTATATACATATATACAGAAAACGTAAAACAGCATTGCCCTTTATCGTCGATCTATTTAACGTAGCCATTAATTAGCAAGGACATTTACTTAATTGTCAGAGGATAAATTGACACCGGGTATATACATCGTTGAAAAAATCCAGTCCTGATTAGTCGATAATTCCCTTTGCGTGACTTACTAATTATTCATTCGAGTATGACGTCACGTTCGATCGGCACATGAAAATAATAATTTGAGCCTTAAAACTGGACAAGATTCATTCGGCAATGCCGACCGAACCGGTTTTCGTCATTAAAAAACCAATTTGGGTAATAAATTTCAGCATTTTGAATAATCATTCAAATTATTGAAATCGGGCTACAATTTTACTTCGTAATAGATTACACGTGCCGATCCTCCCATTGATCACGTACGTCACATTTATCAAAAATTTTTCCAAGCTCAAAAATCGCCCGCAAATGATTTATCGGTACGAAAATAAATCGATAAGCAAATCAAAATTTACAATTCCGAAAGATTTCAGAAAATCATTGACACGTAGTTATTGAGTGCTCGCGCGTAAAGATACACAGGGTATATTGATCCTGATACTGAAAATAGTTGAGAGTAACATTAAGAAAGTAAACGGCGAAAGACGAGTTGAGATTAAATATGGCGACTGGATAGAAATTTTTTGCGATCGGGAATTTTGAAAAAAAAAAATCACGCACGCGTACCACGGTTCGATGACTTCCAAGGCAAGTCGGCTTAGAGTGATAAATTGTAACGCACGAATGAATCCTGGATATTCGCCCGGTTAAAAATTTTTTTGCAAATTTACATAAAAGCTGTATAATTGATATTTACTCAAAAAAAAATTACACAAACTCAAAATTCGTTATTTCGTCAGAGATATCGAATGCTATGTAAAAATAAGGGTTACAGAAAACAAAAATCCAAAAATAATTTCTCGTCCGATATTAGTCACGGTACGTCTGGTCACGTGAGATATTCTCCATTTTTTTTTATTTAATTCCGACGCTGCTGCCCCCTTCCAATAATCCTTTCGTTCGCTGGTTAGCCGACCGGCGCCATTAGCATATTCAAATTTACAAGCTTATTACACGGCGAACCGCTTGTCTATTCGTGCATCGGTCTTGTCTCAGTCGACTAACCTCAAATTTATTTATCGCCTACGAGAAGAAACCATTCGACTCGTTTCCCGGGAGACGTTGAGCGTCTGATTCTTCGCCAGGAGGCTCAAGATTAAAAGTTACAAGGGGTGGAAGGGGAATAGGGGAGGAGGGGGATGATTTCTCTTCCCCACCTATTCGGCAAATACTGACGTCACGTGTTCATGCCATTGCGAGTGTGACGAAGGAAATATCATTTTAGAAAAAAAAAATAAAGAAAATAAAAATAATTTCAATCCATAACCTTGTCGGTTTTGACAATTTAGAGAATAGAAAATAAGCAAGGAAAAAAAATATAGCGTAATCCATAGAAATAAAAATTTCATTTCAGCCAAGAAATATAGGTCGAACGTTCAATGGCCAGAGTGCTACTCCCTATATATATACATATATATGTATATCGAATGGATATATTCAATACATTGTTGGATATAAGCAGAGAGTGATATATCGTGTATCACACGTGAGTATTGTATACAGGGTGACGTCGGAAAAAGCATTGTGCTCGATTAACCATACAAAAATAATGTTGAATAACGTAATCTCAGCCACGCGCAAGCAAAATGTCAATTTTGCCGAAGAACCAAGGCAGGAAAATTCGGGTCGATTTGAAAGTCGATATCGATCGCGATAAAAAAAAGGAGACGCCTTGACGAATTTCGGGGTAAAAAAATAATCGAGGAAAAAAAGAGCGTTTCGTAGTGAAAACGCCAGAGCGCGCCACTTGAAATTTCCCATTGTCGCTCTAGACTCAGCCAGCCTCTCTTTGGGTTCCCTCTCGTACTGTCTTAATTGGAAAGATCCGATGACTTTTGCTTTAATTAAATTTACGAGCGAACCTCAACGTCGCCTCGTGATTTTTTCTTTCTTTCTCTTTACTCAAACAATTCAAATGTCCTCGATATTTTCATCGGCGCTCCCGACTGTTTTCACCCGTCTGAAGTTGGCGACAAGTACGGGTTACGCTATGCGCGCTTCGGATCGGCTGCTCGCAGCGCCGCCAACGGGCGCTTCCTTCGTCGATACTTTTCTTTAACGAAGACGCGAAGTGAGCGCAAGACGCTTTACTGTTATTGTTATTGCCGACTATCGCCGTACTTCAAGTAGTTATACGAGCGTCAATTATTTTCAAATGGGATTCAATTGCTTCTAACGTCTCGTCATAATTTTCACTGATATCCAATCAAATTCAACGTGCACCGGCTCTCTGCGTGAGGGTCAATTCGGTTGGCGATTATTTTAAACGAATATAAACGTAAAGAAAATTTTTTTTTTTTTGAGAACGAATTTACAAGGCCAGTAAGGATCGAGCGAGGATTTATGATTGAAAGAGAGTACTCGAGAGATGAGACAGGAGATTGCGAGTGGCTGAGAGAAATAATAAAAGGAACAATGGCGCTTGTGTAAGTCTACCTGAGACGTTGCAGCAGCCCTTGGATAAAAATGGCGATGCTTTGGAATTCCACAAGGTATGCTAGTCCATCGAGGCACGCGGCACCCTGGGCATCCTTTTGTCCACGGTGTTAACAGGACACCCTGTATGAGATTTCCAAATAGAACAGTTGCCCGGTAGAGATTGCTCAACGTACCGGAAGTCGGCTGTAAAGAGAAAAAACGAGAAAAATTAACCATGAGACTTTTAAATTGAAAAAAAAATTTACGAATATTTTTATATAATTACGAATTTGATGTAAGATAAAATTTTGCAATTTTCTTCCGATTAGAATCCGTTTAAGGTCTGTACAAAAACGTTCGTAAATGTGTGAAACGGTGCTATCGATACGAAGCATACAGGAAGACATAAATTATGAGAAAAATAAAGGGATACAATGAAATCCAAAAGAATTTACTTTTATCTTAGCAGACCTGAAATTTTCTCATTTCATAAATTAAATCGAGAATCACCGTCAAATCTCTTTGGGCCATTTCACGAAGTGGCCATCTCGTTAAAGCGTCCACTTCATTAGCGATCCCACGCAATAATCTTATTAATTAAACAGGCAGCGCCATGTTTATTTCGTAAGTGGCCACTCGCATAAAAAAAAGCAGACGTACGTGGACCATCGAAAAATTCAAAAGAAAGGAATCTGATATTTTTGAAAAATTTCAATCGCGATGTTTTCCAAAAATTCATACAAAACATACACCATTGACCAAAAATAAAAAAATCCAAATTTCATCGAGCCAAAAAATGTTGCTAAGTAATCCAAGATCAAAGCCTTTCCCAGCTAAACGAGATACTCGAAATCGCGGGGTTAAGCATTTCCGCTGTAAAAGTCCTTTGTGCTCGAAAACTCTTGAAAAAAAAAATTTCAGACAAGCGCAAAATTTGTTTCGCACATAAGAAACTCGTTAGCACGAAGTCGTCTTGTTAGAAACGGCATAGATTGAGACGTCGCGAAAACAGACTTAATGCCATGATTAATGAGCAGTCGTTAGTCATCCCAGAAATTTGTCAGACTTCTGTCCGACAATTTCAAGCCCGACACACGAAGAAGATCAGTCTTATTTCCTTCCGTGACACGAAAACAAAAGCAACAACAACATGGCAACATTAATCATTCGTAAATGATACTCAAATTTGAATCAGTAAAAAATGACTTTAATAATTCGCACGAATAAAACCGCACAGATATGGACGTGACGATTTTTACGCCATGAGAAACCATAGGGGACGTCATAGGGTACCAAAGGACAATAGGTAGAGGGGGCACCATACGAAGCGCCACGGGCGGTCATAAGTCGAGTTACGGTCCTGAGAATGTTTAACTGGAATCTAACACCTAAGGTGACGTAACGTCATTTAAATCTGACCATAGGGACAATGCGTGTCGGTTAAATGTCTTGAAAGAACTATAAGACAGAGGTCAGACTTCAACCTGAATTATTACCCGTTTACCTTTTCGTCACCTTATTTCACATTTTCTCCTGAGCTTCCCGACGCGATTCAACGTTGGTTTCGCGAGGAAAGAATTTTGTTATGAAACATATTTCCGTAAAATTAATAAATGGATCAAAGCCGGTGGCCATTAATTTTGGAAATATTACATTTTAATTTAAATAAAAATTTCTCCATACACATTTCGTACTACGGCAACACGACCTACCACTGACCATTCGGCCAGACGTCTTGTCGGTTTTGCATCCTTTTTGCTTTTATACTGCCAACTCCAGTCTGCGGTGCTTCTGAAATGGACGCCGTGGGATCGGTGTTCGCTGTACGAATAGCGAATGTCGTTGGCGGTCCGTTAAGAATTTAGTATCGTTAAAAAAAATGGCCCCTGGGTCATTTAAGTAGGGGAAGAAGAAAACTGTCAAAAAATAATTTCAAGGAGCGAGACTCCGAGCGAGTGGCGTTCTTTAAAAATTCATATATTCCCGCCAAAATGTACCTACGTGTCGCGACTCTCGATGCAATACATTTGTGACAATGGTTTGAAATTCAGAAACTATAGCGAAATATAATTCCTCGATTCGTATTCTTCTTTCTTCGTTCCTCCCCACTCTAAGAACTCCCCTTGGCAACGTCACCACCCCCACTCCAGGCGAATTTCAGAAAAGCTGAAATCTCATTGGCCGTCAGTGACGATGTCCGAAGCGAGACTCGTTAACTTCGTTATTTGGCCACCAAGAGCGCCACCTTCGTCATCCATACCATTATTGCCCCCTCAATTTTAATGAAAAGAAAATTATATTCACCAATTTATTACTCAAATCTCATGGTTCTTAACAGTTTTCGTATCCTGCTCAACCAACAGTCCCGTCGCTTCCGACTTCCTCACAAAATCCACAGCTGTCACACGCCGCGAGACTCCCGCAATGATTTATATACAATAAACGAGGACAGAAGATGTAGGAAGAACATTGACTGATAATATTTTTCTTTTTTTTTTTTCGAATTTTCCATCATCTTCGTGACACGAAATTATACAAATTGACGAAGCCATTGATTTTTTCAAAAATAAATTTAAATAACACGTATATTAATGAAATTTGGATTAACGAAATATAATTTTATTACTAATTTCAATTTTATCATGCATTTTCTCAAAATCGAGTAAATGGCTTCGGGTCCGTCTGGGTCATCGTAAATTTTCTACCAGATTATATTAAATCCGTACATTAATTAACGTACGCTGCACTTCTCCAATTAATCCCACCCAGAGTGCATCTTTTATTGAATTAATTTCAACTTCTATGCATTCTCTGTTTGCTTTCGCCTGCATTGTAATTATCAAATAGAAAAGGTACAGGACCAAATTCGTATATAATTATTAAAAAATAAAAATCATTTATACATAATCATTCAGTCAGCCAAAGTAATACAGTTACTCCTGGGCTCCAGCAGGGATCCTGGGACGAATAATTATCATAATTCATTCCAGATGCACTTATCTACAATATGGTCCTGTTTCTAAACAAAATCTAATTTTTGCCAATACCCTAACCAGATTGCTGTCACTATATTAATTTAAAAGGAAGCCTCCTCAGCCATATCGTGTATTAACCTTGAGGCAAGACAAGAATCTCGCAGAGGCGTGAAATGAGTGATTGGCTCATTTTAATGAATTATCCAGAGGATATTGTTCAGTATATTTATCAACTAGTAATTTTTATTCATTGACTTTGACGCAGCCACAGATGTTTCTCTAGAAACTTGTTTAGACGAAAAACGAAAAATCATGCTGCATGACATATCGATGCATTTGCAATTGGAACCATGTTACCATATTGTAAAAAAAATTTCGCCAATTATACTTTGCTTTTTTTTTTTCAAAACACGAGATAAAAACTGCAGATTTTCAAGATTAAATGGAATCTTACGATTGTGCTGAAAATTTCACGTTAATGAAGTTTAGCAAGAATGTTCGAGCTAGTGAGTTTTTATTTTTTAAATATTATTAAATAAAAAACAAGTGGAATGATGTGAAGAAAAATAGCTGTCGTAAAAAATCGCACAATTTCTGCAGGGGGGGACTGAATATTTTTTATTTCCCATACCGAAAGCAACTCCATAAAGAATGGAAAGTCCTCGTGGCATGAGAATTCCAGCGATATTTTAAGCGTCCATAAGGGCAGCTCCGCGGTTCACCTATTTGATCTTTCCGCTTGTAAGAACGTCTATATTACAAGGCAAACTTTATATTTCGTGTTTTATGTGTTACAAAAATTAAAATGAATCTTTATATAGTTTATATGTGTCTCGTGCCTGTCATTACAGCTAGATTAAAGCAGAGCTATATCGAAGTCCGTTATTTATATAAATTTCCTCCATTCCAATCACGCCAATGCCATTATTATGTTTACAGCCACCATTACGTTTACACAATATAATTATAACGATTAAATCACAATCTCAGCCGGCCGAAGATATCTCCGAGAGAACCAGAGCTTTAGAAAATAATTTATAATAATTCCAAACGATAAGCAATAATTGCAATAATATTCGACAATCTGCGTGACAGTATCGCCCAAAAAAACTCATCATTTTCAAAATTTCGTTGGCGCAATGAAGAATGACGAAAAATTAATTCACCCCCGCAACGATACTGCGATCAATCCCAATAGAGATACACGAAGTTCCAAATAAATAAATTTTACAAATCCTAAAGTCCCTCTCAAACCAACTACGCTTGCAGTCAACAAAAAAAAAGGATAACTATACTTCTTAAAAGCAAGTACTCACTACGCGATGCTCTCAATCGGCCGATCCTCGTCGTGCACTGTCACAGTCACACACGCGCGATAATTCCAACAGAGTCCAGCCGAGACGCGGTTACGTGAAAGAAGTTTGCAAAGTTTCGCAAACGGGTATAAAACAACACGTGGACCTGCTCGAAACACGATCTTCGTGAAACAACGATACGACCCCGAGAGCGGTCGCAGCGAGACTGAACTTCCTTGAACGAGGCCGATTGTCGTCCAGGCTGGAAGGCCGTGCGACGGTGGCGCCACCGTCGTCGTTCTTAGGTACTAAATTCTAACGTGATGGAAAGCAAACCTAGACGACAGGTAAATTATGTATAAATCTATATCTATGTATACACAAAATAATAAGCAAACTGTACATACAAATATGTATTACCTACGTATGTACATATAAGACTCGTTATTCTATTTTCTATATTCCTGTTAATTCTACGTGTAACACAGGTTAGCGACAAATCTTAATCCCTTCGAAGAGTCAACGTGGAATGTGTCTTCCTATCCAGGTGGATTCCTATAGATTTGTCTTCACCATTCAATACTAAGGTTATGTTAGAATCTTTGTTGCTCCGATTAATTTATTTAACAATTCCAATATAATTTTCTCACCGCATACGTATTCCTTTGTCCGATACACGAGCATAAAAAGATACGACTAAGGTATTCTTGCTTCTTTTTATATTTTTCGTTCTTTCTTAACGAAGGCCGGACCACACGTGGCTCAGTGTTAATTTGCATTGGAACTTATTTCTCGTACGGCCAATAAATCCCTAATAATGTTACGTTGCGTTTCTGATCCAATCAAGATTTCCTTGCAATTACGTTTCCTCGGACGATAGACGAAATAAATATTGTCTCCTTTGCTTCTTCTTTTTTATTTCTCTTTTTCTCATATTTGAATACCGGACAGCCTCACCCTGGCATTCCCACGCGATTTCAGTTTCCTCGTGCCGATTGACGAAATCAAATTTACTCTCACGAGTTTCTTCCTCCGTCCCCCCTCTATTACTTTGCTTAATAATTTCTTTCCGTCGGGGAACAACACATTTGCGGTATTTTTCATCATCTTTTTTTTTTTGCTTCGTTCCCGTCGCTTCTACCGATCGTAATTCCACTGGTAAACGTACTTTAAACATTTTGCAGACTTTCCTACAAGAAATTCTCACGTCACGTGGATTCCGAAATTACGTTTTTTTACCAATAAAATCTTTTTTACTACTATACTCAATTAAAGGCCGACACGAATATAAATTGCTTCTGAAAATTTTCTAAAATCGAGTAAAGTCGAGACTACAAAAAAATTGAGAAGACTCAATTTAGAATCGTAACAATAAATTTTACGAATAAAACAGCAGGGACTCTAATACCCTAAAGCCTGTATTACTCAAAGTACTTATAGCTTGACAGAAATAAATAAAACTAAAAACGTATAACGATTGAACGATAATATATTCAGGTCGTCTGTCTAAATTAGATGAGTAAAATGCACAAGCATAATTAAATGATCAACTTTTAAAAAAGAACGAAATTATATACACACACACGTATATATACCCTTATGCAATATGAAAAAGATGTAAATCAAAGGGAACGGAAATAAGAAAAATGTTTAACCTACCCAAAAGAACCGTATATCACAAATCCAGAGTAATGGGCTCTCATCGTATGAATCGCCGGTTGAATCGTAGGGACTCGCTGGGAACGGATAAAAATTATCTTTATACTCGCGTGAATGAGCCGCCATTCGTGATGAGTCTCGTAATGAGAGTTGTTGTCAGTATTTGTTACTATGTATATATATATATATATATATATATATATAGGATTAGTGATGCTGTGCATTAAGTATATGGACCCATACATAGTCTAGACTTTGAAATGCGTTTTTAAAGTATTGATTAAAAGCCAAATGACTTTTAATAGGTTAGGACAACAAAAAAACGTTGGAATAAAAATCCAAAAAATATTGTTCTAATACGTTCGAGTTAATATGGATATGATGGATGACAGATGAAATGATATGACGATTTTTTAAAAATAACCATCTGTTCTCAAGTGTGCTTGAATGAGGAAAAAAATTTGTTTTCGTCTCCAGAGAGGAGAAAACGTCGGACTTGATATATGTATCAACGTATCGTTGGATAAATAATTTATAATTATTCGCAATCGTCGTTACTCGATAACAGAAGGTTTGAATGGTGAGAAAATAATTTTGAAATTTTCTTCCTCCACGTCTGATACTATTTCATTTGTGTCCATATTGTTCTTACGTGGGCGGATTAGGTATAGAACAAAAAATGGTCTGTTGGTAAAATTGATTGAATCATTGAAATACCAACTGAGACGAAGAATACGAATACCGAGAGCGAGCGTAATAAATAAGAATGGGTGTTGCGTTACTCGTGAGCTTTCACAAAAATCTAAAAACATCGCATTACGCGCAACGTGTGTACCGGGAATGAAATCGAATGCTTTTCTCTTTGTTATCGAGAGGGAAACGTAATGACTTAGACGAAGAAAGAGAATCTTAGGAGCATATAAGTAGAAATAGAAAAAGGAGATTAAAGGAGAAAGAGAGAAAGGAAACAGTATGAGAATGCGTGAGACCGCTCACTCACTCTCTCTCTCTCTCTCTCCCTTTCTCATTTGGTCTCCCAGTCACTCATTGTGAGAACAACTTGTCGACGAGATAAAAGCAACGTGGAATCCAGAATCCTCGGAATGTATTTCTCTTGGCTGGCGAACGAAGAGATTTACAGGACGCTTTGATAGTTTTGATCATCTGAAACGAGCGAAAAGAAACAGAGTTAGCTTTAAATTGTATAAATCTTGCGGCAAAAAAAGTTGATTTAAGTAATTAAATATAATTGATATTTAATTAATTAAATATAAATTCAAATTTCCCGCCTAGAAGCTAAGGTGTGATTCTTTTATAAAATAAATTTAAATATTTTATATAATTATCCTTCGTATCTTCTTACATCGTTCATATACGTTTTACTGTGATTGATCTTTTTCTTATACCGATAGTTACCCAGTAGCGTCGATGCTGATGTCAAATTTTTAATGACGTCGCCAGGGACGTAACAACCTCGTGGGCATGAACGCTGAGGGTCCCAAAAGGACCCAGGGTCATCGGGGTACACTGACCCAAGGCCAAGTAAAAACCCTATCGAGGAATCTCTTTACTCGGAGACGTCCTCTTATTCGTGGAGGGTCGGCTGGCTGGCTTGGTCTGGGTTCTACTGGGTTGGTCCTCTTGGCTCTCGTCAAGACGAAGACCGAAGTGTCGAGTCTTCACACTCGAGTACTTTTATGTGTCATCTTGCTATCTTGGCCCCTTGCATGCATAACTAACCATCTTCGTATAGGTCAGACTGTATCCAAGAAGAGACCAGCCTACAAAGAAACGTAGTAAAGCAGTGAGACATGTTACATTAATTTTTGACGTTAACCTACAGATTTTAAGCTACGGGGAATCCCCTGCTTGTATACAGAACTACATAGGAACTGGCGGGAAATTCAAATTACGAATAATTGTCAAAGACTGATTATATCGATAAATAACAATCGATTTGTATTCCTAAAGCATAATCTATGCCCTAATAAAAATTTCAATTGGAAAATGTAAATTCAATTAATCCAAAATCGATTCAAAGATAAAAATTATGTCTGTGTTTAAGATACACTCGACGAAGATCACTTTCAGTGCTTAACCACTATTTGTAGGTACATATCAAGTTACTTCTACCACTTAAAAGAATACTACCACGAACCCTAGGTTATACACACCTATCCAAAAGTGCCACTCTTAGTCCAAGTTGCTCCTAACCTTAAGAAAATATCTAAATGCCTAAATCCTAAGAAACTAAATTAGCATTTTCATTAATTTTCATATAAATCCCAAAATTCTCTAAATCTGTATTACCTGCTAACCCGTTTATTATACGTCTCTTTTTACTACACAGATCTACAGGGACTATCAAATTTGATCTAGTCTCTGTACATACATCTATACTCAAGTTAAGTTAGGTTATGTCTACGTGTTCCTTCCAGTCTTCAGACACTATCCATTGTACAAGCACAACTATAGTTGCAGCCTCGACTCCATGCAACGAACCCTTATCTGTTGGGCGTTTTATAGCACGCGGATCCCTATTAATTTCTCATTGTTCAGTACAAGCACCCTCGACGATCTCGAATCTACAGGGTGTCCTCTCGTATCGAAATATGCAACGTAGCAACATTATCGATCGGTAAGACAAGTGTATCGATAAATTGACGTGGTCATATCATACATTGACCCTAGAAAAAGTTCCTTATTCGTCTTTTCTATTTTTCTCCGTAAAACGCAGCCGGTGCCAATACGAAAAACAAATCAATGAACGTCTCAGCCAACAAAACTGTTACACTTAATCCACTATTGACAAATTCCCTTTTCTTTGTCCTGTACGAGAAGCCATTTTCCAGCTCCTTGGTTGTCGTTCATGCTGCTTCTTCTGCAAATATGGATTTTTTACTGTCAAGTTGTTCAGACTGTTGCTCACTGTATATATATATACTCACGACTTATGGCATACCTAGACGCGTAAACCTTGCGAGAAATTGGCGAACGTGCGTTGCTTCGCGAACAGCCTTGTTTGCAATGGTTGGTATCCATGGGTATCCATAAGTATATACTGGTACCCATTGCTGTATAGCTGGTGTCAGCTACGTTCGATATATTCAAGACGGTACGTCAAATTCTGCGAACGATTCCTGTATGAGAAAACGAATAAACCATTTTGATTGAATTGTATTGACGATACTTGCCTACTGCATCCAACATGGACGATCCAATATGTGTTAACCGGTAGTAACGACAGAGTGCTGACACGTGTCCGAGTTATTAACTTGAAATTGAAATATAAATACACATTTTTATTATATGAATTTGATATAAGGAATAAAATTTATCTTTGTGTTCTCTATTTTAAAATTTTTATCAGGTTTAAAAATTCATTTACTTTAAGGACGTTGATCTCGATTCGAATTAAATTAGGTATCGATAAAAATTTAAGGGTAGCAAAAATTCCATGGCCACTGTATATACATCGATACTAAAAAAAAGCTTATTGAGTAAAGTTTTGTCTTTATGATGACTATAAAAAAAAAGTTCGACTCCTTAGGTGATCTTTACGTGTCTATTTCGAGGTTTTTTTGTGGGGCTTGGGACAGGATGGCTTTTACTCCACATCGCAGCTTATTTCATGCCTCTTACTTTTTTTTTGAAAATTTTCCTTTTTTTCTGCTCTTTTTTAAAAACACTGTTAACCATCCGCGACCGACTTTTACGATCGTAATTTTCTTAATTCCACTGCCTCCTATTTGCCGTCCTATTGAAGAACCAGTGCTGCTCCGAATCGCCGTTTACGTTTAGGCACTGCGTGTGATCCAGAGAGTCAAAATTACATGGATGTACAAAATCTTCAAATTTTGTATAACAGGTGAAAATGATCTGGAAAGAAGAAACCAATAATTAATACGTCAACGAAATTAATTATATAGAAACAAGCGTGTATAAATTTGCTACTGTGAAGAATGGAAAAAAAACTGTTTGACATTTTTTTTAAATACAATAAAGTTTCTTGAATATACGTAGAATTCAAATGCTACGTGGATATTTGAACTTTTTTTTTTCCAAGACAACTTTTAGTGGTTAAATAGCGTTGTGGGCAAACTAAAAATAACCAATGTCCGGGTTGGCTGTCGTGCGACATGAAAAGTTGGAGCACAGGGCGGAATGGGAGTTTGGATGAAACTTTTGAAACTGCAAAGTGCAGGTACAGTCTAAAAAAAATTGAACAATATTAGTAGCTTGCAGGGTCGAACGAAAGTGCATTATTTTAGACGGACTGATCTGGGCCAATGAAATGTCACGTTGATCACGTCACTCGACCTCCTAATTTACATAAATACGTTTCTATTTCGAATACAGTCTTTAACCGTAGCTGTAGTTGGTCCATAGAATAAAAAAAATGCAATTTTGGTATTTTTATATGTAACAAATATTCGTTCACCTTTATCGACGTCCGTTACTCATATCTCAGTGATAACCAAGTCAGGCTGAGAATTTGTGACACAATTAATTCAGGCAAAAAAGTCCCTAGACTTTTCATACATGAAACTGTGTCAAGCTGTATGCACTTGGACGTATACCGAAACCCTCTTGGAATCCATGAAACTCGCTCGTCCGAGAAGATGGCCAGTTCATGCATTATGCAGTCAGCCAACATTACGAAGAGAAAGATATACAGGCATTCAGCGTGACTCGTGATCCAATCCTTTCCTTGAACAGCATAGAAAGAAAAGATCAAATCGATCATTCGTTTTTACTTTCGCCCCCCGCGAATAATGCATAGGTCCAATGCAAATGCATGGACGCAATTAGTTGGTCATGATAAACGAAGAATGTTTGGGTGTCGGTAAAAAAAATTCCTTCGGAAAATATTTTGAATTTCGCGCATGCGCATAAGTGGTTAACATTGGAAATGAAAAAGGCAAATAAACGAGGACGAACGAATATCGCTAAAGCACACAATGACGAGTCTACGAAGAAAGCTATGCAATTGCTGTGAAATTTACAGGATTCGCGAACGCGAATTATTGTTACGAGCATAAAACGAGGATTTCGCATACTTCGCTGCGAAGGTCAAAAGTCGTTTATGGTTTTCAGACCGAGAAGGATATACGTTTAACGTTCTGGAGAGCGTGTAAAAAAAAAATAAAATAATTTGAAACGGATTTTCGTTAAAAAAATGTCGTTTACCTCGAGTATGAAAAATAAGAAAAATTTGCAACTTCAGTTTCATACCATTTTATTCGTCTAGTAATATCTTCGATGTCAGCGCTAGTTTAATTCAAGTTTATTTTATTGGACCATAAAACGCGTCATGTCCCTTTAAGAGAATTTATTCGAACGTTCGTTGCTCCGAGTTTTCCCAGTTTGAATTCATCTTATGAACATTTATTGAGAAGTCTGACGGCATATTTTCCAACTACGTTTCGAAGTATTACGGAACTGGGTTCGAGTCCGGGCTAAAATATTTTCCACGCTAAAACATCATCGCGAGACGTTTATTCGTCTGTCATGCGTTCCACGATATTTTTATTGTGCAGAAATTCTTCTTATTATGTATTATGCGAAAATGAAACGCAAATATTATTGGTTTAGTCTTGCACGGAATCGCGCGGTTAAGAAAAATTTAATTAATGAAAATATTCTCGTTCGATTATGCAGCTTGAATAATACATATGAATTTTTCTGTCGTAACCAAAAAAATGTCCCCACTACCGACTTGAGATATAAAATTCAAATATCCCCCTCAAAAAAATTATAGTCGTAACAATCTCAAATTTAAACTGCAATGAATATTTGAAATTCCCACCAAAAACGTAAATTTGAAAACAACCATAAAATCGATATCCCTTCGATACTGTCTAAATGTTCTAGCATCGAAAAGGGGGAAGTCCCGGTTACCAGTCGCCGTTTCCAAGAGACACTCATACTCATGCGACATGCATGTCCGCCCATTTTTTGCCGCATAAATTGACCTAAGCCGGAGTAAATTTGCAAGTTAAACTTGGAGCCTCCGGTACATGCTCTTTTGCTGTAAACACAAGGGATCGCGCGCTGGGACCAAAGTGGAAATGAAAAGTTCAAGCTTCGTGCTGGCTAATCGACCGGAAGTCAGGATTCTGATATCGAAGGACTTACGGATCACTTGGCTTCGTTCGAATAAAAATCACTCTGGCAACCCTGTGCATACTGGATATCCTTAATAAAAAAGATAACAAGAAAGAGAACGAAAAATAAAGAATCATTGCATAACTCACATAACATCCCACAATCCACTGAACCATCATCGCACCACATTGGATCTTCTACCTTTTGGTCCATCCGATCCTTACCCGGCATCTCGATTTACTGATTAATCGAAGTATCGAATTTCTGGAGGAACGTCAGAGCGTTAGATAATAGAAAAAAATCAGTGTGACCAACCAGTGTCATCCAGTTTGAAAATTCTCCGGACAGGAAGTCCAGGAAGATTACAAAAGACGAGAATCCTAACCTCTTGCTCTCCTCGGCCGCTCTGATGAAATCGATCAGGACTTAAAGGACCCTTCACACTGCAATATAAAAAAAGAATAAGAAAGTTGTAATAAAAAAGTTTTGCACCAAATTACAAAAAGACATTTTTTAACTTTGGGTCATTCCTTATCGACCAATTGGCAGATCTGTGCCGTGAAAAAGTTCATATCGCTTCTAGACAAAACAAAGGATTACTACGTCACGCCTACTGTCCAGTCCCCCACAATGCTATAGAAATTATTCAACCGTCGCGCATTCACATAGATACGAATATTACCGTAGAGATATTTTGAATTAGTTAATAAAAAAAAAGATTGTCAATTCATGGAGTTGGGATCGATTTTCTTGGCATAAAAGAGAAGAATTCATGTACGACAACCTGTCATGTCCATCTGAGAGGAAGTCGGCTGAGATTACCGATTACAGATTACGTAAAAGAGCTCGTAAATATGTCGGCAAGTATTACCTACGCACAAATGTTCCTAGTGGTGTCGCTTCTTGTTAGTGGATACGCAGTGGGACTCGTCCGGCCTCTTCCTCGAATAAATTGACGTGTGGGCGGGCATAGAAAATAAAAAGAAACAAAGAGACACACGTTGCATGTCATACTTCTGGAACGAATATTAAGACTGAGTCATAATCGCGCCTTTGATTAGCTTTTTTTTTAAATTGAAATTTCGAATTTTAGACAGGATTTACACGTACGCGTCACTCCTCTTCTGCATAGGTATTGGTACAAGGTGTCAAAACAAACATCAGTCTTTTTGCTATATCCTGAAAAATATTTTCAAGACTTTCTTTCGCTAAAATTATGAAAAATCTTTCGCTTGATTCTTTTCTGTAGCAATCAACAATAAAATGTGGTAACGAGGCGTCGTTAAGGATTTAACGAGCGTTATTTCGCCACTAATAGCTATTTCTGTACGACCCTATAAATCTGCAGTCTCTACAAATAGAAATTGCATGACCATCCGGGAACGAGTGCGACCTCTTTCGTATTTTAGCAAGAGATCGATATACCACCGATCGATAAACGTCGTCAGGTCTTCAGCAGTGGTTGGAACATAAGGCCAATGCGGTTTGAGCAAAAATTATTTTCATCGAAGATACAAACAGGTTATTGGTGAGAGCCATAAGTTTTATCCGTTAAAAAAATATCATGCACCAGATGTATTGTACGTAAACATAATGTTTCGCTGAACGCACGACAGGTGGCGCCGATAACAATATTTGAATTTACCGCTCGAAAGTTTACCCGCGAGTCCGATACATTTTTCAAATTTCTTCGAACGGCACGGACCTTTTTTTTACTTCTTGGATTATAAATGCCAACGGCTACAGTAACGCCTAAGGAATGTTAATACAAGTGTCTAGCGCTGGGGGAGAACTAAAATTTATAATGCTCGGGACATCCGGCTAAGTATGCCTCCGAGATTTATGCCCTGATACATTTACGAGGTGGTACTTAGTCTAATGAGGTCTAACCTCAATAACGAACCAATTCGAGTTTGAATTCTCAGGAAGAATCACGTAAAAGACATAGATTTAATATCTACAGTGTGTAACGATGAATTTGCATCGACAAGTATAACTACGGTTGAATAATAATCGACAAAATATCAAGATCCGGCTTAATTGAATCGAGCGTCCTCCGCGTACGCATCTGCACGTCATACTTACTTTTCTAATTATCAAAAATGTAGGAGCGACGACCACGCGCGCCCTGTCATTACCCACGCGTCACCCATTATGACTGCATTACGAGAAAATTGCTTGTCTTCTTAATTGAATACGTGTCTCCTGCTTCCCGACGTCTTACCCTGTCTTATCATTCACTTCCTATCGCTTATGTACTTATGCTGGCTCATGATACGAGTATACGAGACATGGTCTTCGTATTTTCTTTTTGGCTTCCTTCTCTTAAAGAAACTGCCAGGAGACATATGGTCGATATACTTCCTTCCTTTTCTTATGGCTGTATCCTCAATGGGCGACATGTGCCAGTAACTGGTCCTAATAATCAAGATACGATATGATCGATATCTGGTATAATATTCGTATAAGTGTCGACTCAAAATATACAGAGGCATCTTACATAGTTTAGTGTCGGGGTAACTGTAGATCGAGTTACCGACTGAGAGGTTGAGATCACGAATGGACCGAGAGATGGTGTCGACTAAAAGGAAAAATGGGTACAGAAGATTTAAAAAAAATACAGAACATTTTGGGGGTTCCTCTTACGATGCGATAAGGTAAGAGGAAGTTTAAGATCGCATTTGGTAATATGCCGATAAATTTGCTATTGGTCGATAACAACGAAAACTACTTATCAGCATAGAACTTCTGTATGATCCTGAATACTTCGAATTATATAAATATAATGTGTATGCATGAAATTTTCATTTCAGACTGTTTTTTAAAGTATGTATTGAATTGCACATTTGTAAAAGCAATTTTATATAGTGAATTTAAGAAATCTGGAATGTTTCAATGGCTAAAAGTGATAGGAACGATTGCTACATTCAAAAGTGGAGTATTTTATTTATTCGACTTGTTACTGATAATCCCTTGAACTTTGGCTCAACTTTTCTTACCAGCCAAGATGCAATCACTTGACACTCTGACGCTTGCATTGCAAGGAAGAACAGAGGAAATTTGATTTAATAACTTTTATTTTATAGTCGTGAGTAGTTCGGAAAATATTATTTTACGTTAAACGTAACTTTCATCGTTACAGAACGGAATTTTAGGTTTCTTATTGAAGTAATGTCAGCCGGTGGAGTTTTAAGCATAGCAGAGGTAAACGCTCTGCCAGTTGAACAATTCGATTGGCTTTTTGGAAATGTCGTTGAGCACTGCCCGGAAGCTGCTCGAGCTGTGGTTTCAAAAAGGCCATTTGCGAATACAGAGGCCTTGAAAAAATCCTTTGATGACTATTTGGAAAATTTGGATGATGCTGGTGAGAAATATATTTGAGTAAAATGTGAAAAGTTATTATTTACTTGACGTATATCATTGAGCGATATTGATTCTTAATAGGAAAAGAATTGGTTTTACTGAGACATCCGGATTTGGCTGGAAAATTGGCTGAAGTGGGAAAACTTACACAGGAATCGTCAAACGAACAAAAGTCTGCGGGTCTCGATACATTAACGAAGGAAGAAAAGCAGACACTTAATAATTACAATTATTTGTAAGTAATAAGTGATACGGATCATTTAATATTTTCGTATTAGATTTATGCGGGTGCTGGATCAAATGAAAAATTTTGTATTGGTTGTTTCAGGTATAAGGAAAAATTTCAATTTCCATTTGTAATTTGCGCGCGCAGGAACAAAGTCGCGACTATTTTTGAGGGAATAGAAAATAGACTTAAAAATAGTCGCACCGAGGAACTTAATACTGGGATAAATGAGGTGAAGAAAATATGTAGGATAAGAATTGATGACCTTGTTTGGTCCAATGCATGAATACATAAAAGAAATAAATGAACAGGTGTTGTGCTTATTAAAAGTTCTTTCCTTTTTTTTATTTAATTCAATTAAGAATTACTGATACTCCTTTGAACAGTCTAAGATGCAGTTATTAAATACAAATACATTGATACGCAAAGCTCCCAGTAATTCTTGCCTTCAGAACTTAATAAATTTAGTTACCCATAATTATGCTTACAGTATACCGAGACTTTTCTCCACGACAGCATGTGGTTGACCAACCTGTTCTCTAAATTCGGCAGCATTCAAAATGTCCTCAAAACTGTTACATAAAATATTATTAAGGTTAACAAATAATTCTTAATCAAAGGCTCAGAATAAAGAGAACAAAGAATCAAACTAACCCAATCTCCTCATCACGTCCTAACAGGACATCACGCATCATACAAGATGATGGAAGGAATGGTAGCCGACCGATGTTGTCAGCAGCTTTGAGTTCCATCGCTAACCTCATTGGTGCATGAAGTCCCTGTGCATTGCGTAGCATGATCATTTGCATACGCTGCTGGTTCTTGTGAAACTAATTGAAAAAAATGTATGTCAGTACCAATAACAGTGACTAAAAAGTTCAAGTCAAACATACATTTCTTTCTGAAGCTTCCAACGGATGAGAGAAGCCAAGCCTAGACTTTGTAGCAGCTAACCTGCCCATTCAAGAATCAAAGCATACAGTTTGGTGATTAAAAAAGAATAATAAAAAATAAATTATTCAAGTAATTCTTACCCAGCAACCATCGGACTTTGAATACCATAAACTCCATCGCCAACACTAAACTCGCTAGGTTGGCTAGGTTTGACCTTAAGGGATGGTAAGCCGAAACTCTGCAAAAACCAAACAATTAAAGACATTCGTTTTTCAGCAAATTATTATATACAAATAGAATATTAATTAACATGTGTAGCAAGGATGACAGTAAGTTTTTTATAACCTCTATGATTGGAAGTAACACAATATCTTCGATATCATTCATACAAAAATAAATATAATATATTCTACAAGTTTTTATTCTCCATTAAACAAGACTGATAATATTTTACAAATCAGAATTATACTTACCATTTTTTATTCGAAGAAAATATAATCTTCGCAAGGCAACACACAAACAAAGCTTTGACTGTAGGTATGGACCCGGATGTAGCGGCAGATAGCGTAGATAATGGCGCTCAACGTTAAATATGAATTGTCATTCTCTGTGCAATAGAATTCGCTACCAACTTTTTTACATATGGAATAATCCAAAAAACAATAATAATTAGTAACAATTGTTTCTAAATCTGTACTGCGTACAAACGACTGGGTACTAATTAATCTTTTGTTATTTCTTAGCTAAAGATGACTGAAGCCATATATAGTTTACGTTGCGCCATATTCCGTGTTTCAGTAGCATAAAACGCATACCTTATATTACATTTATTGACAAAACACTGCGTAGAGATTAAGCCAAATTCCCCTTACAGTAGCCTACAGCAGACATTAAATTCTAGTTGCTACGACGGAATCTTCTGAATCAGTAAATTATCAGCGAAGACGTAAACTCATACCACAAGATCACTATGTCTCTTATCCGAAGGAAAAGTTCCTTGCGAACCGATCTAAGTCAGGTGATAAAGAAGAAGACAGTACACGAAATGGTAATAAAAAGTATTAAAGAAACTCCAATAGATTCAAAGCTATTGCTAAACTAGGTTATACAATTAAAATTAAGGTTGGAAAATTACGAGGAAGATACCTGTTTCGTGCAGCAGTGAGACTGGTATTTGAATATATGAACTGGATAACGGATGAACCAACCGCCGAAGAAGCTGTCGACGACGTAACGAGAAACGTTAAAAAGGCCCAGCAAACAAGAGGCCCAGAAAAACGAGGCCTTACGTTACAGGTTAATACAAAAAAAAATCTTCATCTAACTCCAAATCGTTGTACAATATCCTTATTAATATATTATTATATTATTTATCACAATTTTTTAGGACCGCTCGATTCTATTAATCAAACCCGGACAACGTACCGAAGAGAATAGAAATTACATTTCACAGGTTTTAAAAAATTTTCAAGCTTTCAAACGATATTCTGAAGCAATAAAGGAATCAATCACGGCTGTTTGTTGCTATCAATATCTTGGTCCAGGAAGGGTCATAGTGCGACAAGGTGACAAGGCTTCTGCACTTTATTACATCCTTAATGGCGAAGTCAGCTTGTCACGCATCGTCATGAACAACATTACAGGTTCGTAGTACTAAGTAGACTTAAAGAATTTGTTAAAATTATTTTTTTTAATTCAATTTATACTACAACACTTTTATCTTGCGCTATATAATACGCAGGTGATGCCACGGAAATAAATGTTGGTACCATGAGTCCTGGAGACATGTTTGGTGAGATAGCATTGCTTTATTCGATTCCAAGGACAGCTACAGTCGTTAGCAAAAGTATTATTAATCGTTTATTAATTAAATTGTACACAGAGTTTACGATATAATTAATAAGTATATTTTTTTGTAAACAGCCCACGTGGATCTCTTGTATATAACGCTTGAAGACTTTGATAAGATTCTTAGACCCACATTACTTGAAGAATGGGACGAATTGCGCGATGCTTTAATAAATTTCAATTACTTCAAAGGATGGAATGAGAATACGATTCGAGAATGCTGTATATTAAGTCGTATCAAACATTTCGAACCCAATGAAGTAAGCGTTCGTGAAGGAATATATATACTGTCTGTAATTAAGATATTGATTAATCCGATTAATTAATTTGTATCAGGTATTGCTAGGCGATGGAAAGGGAATGGTAAATTCTGTTTATTTCGTTCTAGAAGGCGAATGTCGTCTGATAGAACATATGTTGGTGTATGAACAAATAAGAGGGAGAGAACATAAATATCGATTATATAAGCCAGTAGATCTTAGTTTAATAGATAAGACAAATTCTAATGAGGAAACTGATGTAGTAAGTCAGAAAGAAGAGGTAAGATTTTATGATGTTTTTATTATTGTTATTTAATTGATCGGAGAATTAAAGGTTCATTAATCGTTCAGAGCTCATTGATGAAAATCAATCAATCTGATATTCGTTCGCTATCGGATATCGATTACACTCAAATGTTATTGTCCATGAGACCTACTGGAAATATTGATGTAGACAGGATGAGTATTGTAACGATGACGTTACAGGATGTTGTGAGTTTTAATAATTTTTTATATACTCAAATAAATATAACTTTTAACAACGGTGATAATTTACAGGTCAATCAATGGCACGAGATAACAGATGTTGCTGAGATGTTGATGAGAGAGCCATCTTCGATTTCTCTTCAACAATATCCAAAAAATGTGCGAACAGTTTTTATGAAAATTTGCCAATTTCACCGTGGCGCCTGCTTTGGTCTTGGTGACTTAAAATTTCGATGAATTGTAATTTCAGGCATTTTGAGACAATATTTACCTGTTTTTTGATTGACAGGTGAAAATATGATTAACCGAAGAATAGTATCGATTACGCGAATGAAATGTTTATTGGTACCACGCTATTGGCTCTTGGAACATAATAGAGCAAATATTTGGGAACGCGTTAAATTATTTTTGGACTCGAAATATCCGAGCTCGGAAAAGCTTTTTGAAAAATTCGTGCGAAATAGGAGGTAAGAAATTTTGTACCAATCAATAGAAACAAATGTTATTTTCATTCGTAGTCTAGTTATTAAATTTAGTGTACGTCCAAACATCGAGATTGCATAATGATATTCTTTTAGATGGTTGGGATACAAGAAAGATCTGGTAGAAGATATTGTTAAAAATGGCAGAAGAATTCCAAATAATACGAGCATTCACGATGTTCCTTATTCTATCAGGATCAATGAGGAAATTATGTTTCCGAACTTCTAATGTTTTCCAAGTATAATAAAGACGAAAATATTTTCATTTTCGATCCACAATATTAAGAACTAAGCGCATTTTCTTATCTAATCAATATAAGTACATGTCAATGCGTTACAACTAAACTTATCATTTGTTCACGGAGTTTGTGTAAAATCGTAAAAAATTCTCTTTACTTGACTAGCTTAAAAAACTAATTAATACTAAATTTGATCTCTGAGCAGAGCAGATGATGGCATTGTGAGGTCAGGTAGTTCAATAAATCTCAAGTAAATCGGCCATTCGTTTTGTACATGAGAAAGAACTCGTTTCAATGGTAACACATGATATTAGTTTTTCTCAAAATTGATAAAAAGTCTCGATGTCCATATAATCCCACAAGACTATTTAACATTACGTAAAATCTTTAAGAATTTCAATTCAGACTCTGATTAAATATACCGAATAAATCAACGTAAAACACAACACAGGGACTTTCGACGTGGCGCACGTTAGTCCCAAGTAAATGTATTTCAGATTCTTGTCTGATCCTTGTCATTGATAATCACATAACTGGGATTACTAAAACTGTTAACTGGATCCTTACGAAGATCACTCTTTTGTTTGGGCATATTGACATAATTATCCTGCGTCCTGATGATCGGTGATCCAAAGTTTTTCAAATCCGTCAGATCCTTTTCTAAGGATCTGTTCAAATTGTCTGAATTTTTGTCCACGTTTACAAGCGACGCATTCGTGTAGTCTGCTTCAGGCTTATCTTGGCTGCTTTGATTCTGACGTTGCTTGGCAAACTCTGCCCTTCGTTGTTGTACATCGATTGGTTTTAAGTAGTCTGAGTTTTCTGGAAGCATCGGAGTCATTTCGAAATCCTCTGGTAAATCAGCTGTTTGGTCCACCGATGGGAACTGGAAGTGAGTTTTTGTGACGTCCGACCTAGGACTGAAAATTCCTGAATCCTCTGCGACGTTCGTGGGACTCATCAATAAATACGAGTTATTGGATGTCAACATTGTTGGAGAATTGACATAATCAGGAACCGTTGATGACAAAGCAGTATGATCTGGTGCGGACATCATCGTCAGATAGTCACTCTTTCCGGTTTCAAAGATCATGGTGTTCATATCCATATAAGGAACATTAAGCTCAAGATAGCGCTAAATAATAGAAAAAAATCAATATTAAAATCATTTTGAAAATTTTACTGAACATTCTTTAATCTATTGAATTTTTATCTACCGCCTTCACGCTCTCCTCTAGAAGGTTCCCGATGCTCTCCACTAGCTCAGGAAACGTCGGTCTCAGGGTTGGTTTGGCTTTCCAACATTGTGTCATAATCTCGTACCTGAAATTCAAGATCAATCTGCACTCCTGAGGTTCTTAATGAGAAAATAAACCTCGGAGAGGTCAAACGGTCCTTATAATTTTGTTCAATCTTACACTTCCTTTGTAGCATATTCCGGCTGTTCCATACGGTAGCCTTCTATTAATTTCTGATACTGCTTCTCAGCTTCCATACCGGGATATGGCGTCTCGGCTAACGTGAAGAACTCCCATAGGACGATACCGAAG
>JARQTI010000048.1:102353-118353 GCA_030142655.1 Trachelus tabidus
AGATAATAAATCCTGAGTGCAGATTGGTTTCAGATTTTGATCTTTGTAATCACCGCGATAATTCGAGCGCCATCCAGGCTGAGACGAATTGTTACTCATGATGCATCCATCGGGAGACATACTGACTCCTTGAGAATCAGTTCCCCCTCTGTAATCCATCGGTTCACCACCACTTCCGGCGGAAGTAACACTGAGACTGCGAGAAAAGGTTAATGCCGCGTATTTTAACCTGCTGCGAAGAAAGAAAGTGTTAAACCAACCACCGTCATGCTGTTATCATGGCCCTTTGATAATCTTCCACTTCACCGTTAAGTTAATCAATCGTCATGCAGCCTTTAATTATACCGTAATTAACCACCGCTGATTAAACAAGAGTTATGAAATAGTTAAAAGATAAATTTATATTTAAACAATTACCTGTTGCTACTACAGATACTGGTTGACCTTGTCAGAAATTCCTGACCAATCGAAGGATCTATCTTTCCCGTTGCTGGATCAATTTGATTAATGAAATCCGCTCTGTGACGTAGTAGATAGTTGTGCAAATTTCCGAAACGACAATATTCCACAATTACAAACAATTCTCCTAGAGATTAGATCAATAATTATTATACTAAATCAGTGTAAATGTGATTTTTATTTCTTCCTGCAAGGCTCACGTTTCGCAATATTCTTCGTACAGGCTCCAAGAAGATTCACTACGTTCAGATGCTTTCCAAGATGGACCATAATCTTCAGTTCACTCGCCAAAGCTCGAATGTAAGTGGGATCTGTGCCTCTACGTACCATCTTTACAGCAACAGTCGTCACTGATTCATCTTCGCTAATTCCTTGAGCTTCGGCCTTCATGACAACACCAAAAGCACCAGAACCCAATTGCTTTCCTGCTCGACGAAGAAGTCCATAAATTTAAATTACATTGGATGAATGCGACTACACATCTTTAATTGATTAATTTAACCAATTACCCAATTTCAAACGTTCTCGTGGAAATTCCCATTTTTTATCATAGGGCAACAATTCAGCTTGATCGTCCACTGTCAAATCAGGATTTAAACACTCCATTGCTCCTTCCTCGAAATGCATTAATCCGGCTTCAATCAGTTCCTTCCTCAGGATCTATTTATATTCAAAATGTCATTCAAAAAGTAATTACCAAATCCAGCATTAATCAAAAATCATAAGTTTAATATATACACTATGATACCTTCTCGCGGCGATATTTGATGAAGAAAATCGTAATCAGAATAAAACAAATAATTATGAGGACAACGACAGACACGATGAGAATCAGAGACGTTGGTTTTCCTAGATATTAAAAATAATTGAGATTACATAGAAATTCTAATAAAAGGAAAAAGTATCCCAAGCTCAACAAATATTTAAGATTTGCTTCATCCGCACTCACTCTTTATCAGAATCCGCTTGAAAGTTTCAATTTCGCCAATTCGATTTTTTCCACGACACGTGTACTTGCCCTCGTCTCGTTCCAGTAAGAATTCGATATTAAGTTCATGCTCATTGGGAAATTTAAACTGGTCACTTGCTTTGATAATCTCGTCGTTCTAATTAAAAAAAATAATATGCAATCACTTCATCACCTTAAGAAACAGTTCATTAATTTAGCTCATTTGTTACTTATTTACCTTGTACCACGTTATAGTAGGTATTGGCATTCCGCCGATATTACACAATAAATACACTTTAGGTTTGTTCACATTCAGATCAACAGTTATCTCAGTCTCGTTCATATTAGTTTCAATGAAATAAGGTTTTACTGGATCTAAAAATACCATATAAGAGACACTGTACTGGAAACAATCTATTTTTAAAAAGTATAAGAATCTTCAATTTGATTTCATTTACCAACGACAGTAAGATTGTAATACTGGTAATTCGGTCTGTCAGAGTCATTGGGTACAGCGGCGCAAATAAAAGTATTCATATCGTTCTTACTGACATTTCGAATGATCAACGTCGATCTGTGCGTAAACATAGTGTTGCTAGTAACAATTATCAGTCTCTCTAAAATATAAAAAAACATTATAGAAGAAACATATAAAAAATACAGGCAATCGATTCGTATAAAGTAACCGTACCGGTTTCTTTAATGGGTTGTTGGTTTTGATCATACCACTCCAACTTATCGGTATAATTGTAAACCGAGGATGTACAAGTCAATTCGAAATCGTCACCCTCTACAACATTTGATTTAGGTCGATCCAAACCGAATATTCCCTCACCGTCTGAATGCAATAATCAAGGATAAAATATTTACCGCACACAGAAAAAAAACGTACCGCATTTAATGAATTATCGATTATACAATTATTACCTGATACGAATAGAACTTCTGTAGAATTCACTATTCCATGTGGATTACTAGCAATGCAAACAAGACGTCCAGTCGTATTCACCATAAGAGTCACAGTAGAAATAACTGCAGTACGATTTTCCTCGTGTATCAGTGTCGCATTCTGAATCAAGGATACAAGTTTCGTCGCTATAGTTCGTTGCCTGCCTGTTACTTTGTACGTAGACTTTATCAAGTTTAAAAATTAATTTACCGTAATGTCTTTAGTGATCTGAAGTTCTTCGTCACAGGGGTAGGTATCTGGACAGTAAATATATTGCCAGGAAATGTTCGCTTTAGGATAAGAAGCGGCGTGACATTCAATTGACGTCAAACTGCCAGGTTTGTAATAAGGCAGAATAGGTTTCATGAGTGTTACAGGTTTTGCTGAAATATAAAATAATAAAAATGCCGCGAATAATTCGTATCTTCAATTTGGATGGAATAGGTAGAAAAAAGAAGAATCATCTTACATGTGACTACCACGGTAATGTTCAAAGTCGCAGTGTTATTACGATTAGTTGCCACCAGAGTATAATTTCCCATATGCTTTGTGGCTAAATTTTTCATTGTAAGTATGATATACCTGTCCGTAAGGTTGACCTCATAATTCTCAGAAGACGTTATTGTTCTGTTATCTGGTCCAAACCTATAAAGGAGAGACTGTCTTTAGATTGAATGTTCTTAGACTCAGCCTAATTAAATTTACCATTGTAATGTAGGCTCTGGATAACCCTCATAGTATACGAGCGATGAGATACTGCCACCTGCTGGAGACTCAAAGTACCTCTGATTCCCTTGTGACGTCAGTTTAATGTACGTGTCAAATGGATCTGAAAATATAGGAGGGTTTTATTAATAAGAAAAATAATTAAATTAAGGCTCCCTGATATTGTGTACAGTTCAAAGAAATTACCATAGATCGTAATATTTATGGAGGCTGATCTCTCTTCGTATGGATTAGACACTTTACATATATATGTCCCATGGTCTTCGGCTTGAACATCAGTTATGGTCATTACGGCAATGGCCGTTCTACCGCTGCTCTTTGGTTTCACATATAGCTTTTGATGAAATCTGCTGTTCTGATGATAGAAGTACATAAGATCCATTAATTTTATTAATCATTCTACTTCATCTTGGATCAATTAGAAACTCACATTATTAGGCGGTATCCACTCAAGGTTAAAAGAACCGTGGCCAATATCGACTGTACAATTTGCTTTTAAAGTTTCTCCCCAAACTACGTGCCCCATAGTTTCATTATAAATGTGTGGCATATTAAGTTTTACTTTGGCTAAATAATCAAGAAGAAATACAAATAAATAAAAATCATACCGATATCTCTATAGACACTACCGCTCTCTTTTTCTCTCTATTACCTTCGACTTTTACATGACAAAAAATATCCTGCTTAATATTATCGTGCTCGACGATACATGTATAAAAATTGCTATCCTTTATCGTTATGTTCTTCCATACAAAGCCAACTCTAGGATCGAACAATCTATTGTCGTTGTGAGGCGATTCCTATAATATTGAAATAAAAAGAAATATTCGTTAAATTCAGATAAATAATTTTCAGCTGCCAATTTACGTACGTTTCCATTTTCATACAATTTCACTTGATAATCCGGCGAAGTGGGTCTACAAGGGATAATCAAGGTTTCACCAGCACCGACTGTGAAACTCCAGACGTCATCTGATACAACAACGAACAGATTTTCCTCTGCTGTAAGATAAAAATGTTTCTCAGTATAACTTTTGTCAATTATTCAAACGCCTATTAATATATTTGCTTAGTTACATTCAACGTATACGTAAGACCAGTCTGTGGATGGTTTTTGACGATCATTAGGATCCAGGGTGACATCCTTAGGAGCACATCCGTACCAGCCGGTGTGCCCGTGTTCAGTACGAGGACGATAAAACACACCATCAGCAATATTCCAATCGGATGTGACGTTCTGTCGTGAGAAAGTAGAATTAAAATATAAATAAATAAACGCAAGAATTCTCGACAACGTATTCGAATGCTTAAGAACACTTACAATTTCAGTATCCAGTTTGGGAAAACTAAATTGGGAATCAGGACCAAATCTACATTGCAATTCCAAGGCACTACCCTCTTGCACTATGAAGGTCTCGTTCTCACCGATGCTTAGTAGTTCCAGATGCACTGTGAACATTGAAAGAAATAAAGAATTTTTTAATGAAATTTAATCTTTTATTCAGTCGAAGAACGTTCTTCATGTTTTTGGCTATCTTAAATCATTCCAGATCTGAAAACGCGGAGGTTAATTAATATTTCTCAGTAATTCCCATTGCGCAGCAACATAAGCCGCAATGTCCTGTGAATGTCCCGCGATGTTATTCCCTCTCTCGCGTACAGTGGGAGGCGAGACAAACTTGGAGGAAGTCCTTTTTTTCCTCTTGTGATAATTTCTTATCTGAATGTACAAAACGGACTGACCCAGCACTATTACGAACATCCAGAAAGAAACTGTATAGCACGTTGGCAAAAGAATTGTAGGAATAACGGTGATAAGCTAAGAGAAAATAATAATGTATATTAAAATTACATGATAGGTGAAGATGAATCGAATGATTTGACTGGATTGAAAATAAGGCAAACAAAAATTATTACTGTACTCAAGAAAAATAAAATATTTAAGAGGCGGCATAATTATTAATAATAAACAGTTGACATCTTATCTTTTGACTGGTATGTTCGTTTCAAATTATTTTACTCATTTTGCCGCCGTTTCCAGTCCACGTGGATTCGATACGAATCGTTATTTTTTCGTGGTTCAAGACATTTATTATTGTCAACCAAGAAAATTAATTTATCTGTCGGAAAGTTGAGAGGGCCTGGTTTATTTTTTGTCTAAATAATCAAGAAAAAATTTTTTTGAGACTAGTGATGCTTGCCAAATTTTTTCAACGGAGATAAGACGATCCTTTTTTTAGGGGCGGAGCATTGACCAGATGCTTCAGAAAAGATTAGAGCATATGTATCTTTCGGTATGAGGTTCACTTGATAGTCCTGTGAATATCGCATCTGGAATAGTTTTTTTTAACCAGAATATGCGATAATGAGAATAAACAAATAAAAATGATTGATTTACTTATTTTCCTCGGATGACCGAGCTACGTGTATACATTTACAATTCAGTGATTAAAGAATGAAGGGTATAAATAAAAAATTTATCTTCCCATTAATTGTGATGAATTTTCTAAATTATAATACATAAATTACTGCAGTACAAAGAGTTTGCCATAATTTGAAATTTATTGTCATAATGACATCTGTTTCATACGTAATATGGCTGACAAGTGTTACAGGCAAAAATGTACAGGATTCAGGACGAAGAGTATGCAGTCATCATGAGAATGCGCGACATGAGTAATTCGGAGCGTGACGGATTTTCTACTGATGAAATAATAATTAAATCCGTAAGAGCGAAAGACTGCGGATTTATTTAGATAAAATAAAATAAATTCCCACTGTAAATGTGAATTACAATAATTACATATTTTCATCAGCTACCCTCAACAGTCCTGAAGCTATTGAATAAAACCATGGATGATTCAGTGCATTCGTCAGTAAAGCATAAGTTCCAAGGTTCTCCGAGTAAAGAAGTAACACGTAACAAATGACTAATTATTCGAGATGAATTCAGGTAAAAAAATATAAGATGTCCACGCGTTTGATTCGCACCTGAGTAACACACCACGTGCCAAAAGAAATGCGTCGAATGCGCAGACTCAAAACTCGCACTCAAAATACAAATAATCGTATAAAGAATATCAGAAATTGAAGAATTACCAAATCTTGTTAATTAGTATAAGTGCGTTTACAGGTCGTAAAGCCACCAAGATAGCAGTAATGACTGCAAGAGGTGTATTTAGAGTAAGCCCGAGGTTTCAGATACGAGAAACGTCAGATATTTCAGGGCCGTTTCAGCCACGTATATTAAAGGTGCCAACAGTTATCAGTAAACGTCAAATATTCATATTGTCACAGTGAAACCAAAATGCTGGCTTAATGTATTGACATCTTGAAAATGCTGACGGGTGAAATGAAATTTTCTGTGGAAATATTTTGTAGGTTAGACGGGGAATGTTAATAAGCTATTAAACACGTATGTCTTACCTGGAGCTATCAGTATGTTGAGGAGTAAGCAAAATGCAATGTATCGCGTCGTCATCCTGGACAACTCACAAACTTCAATTGTACGAGATTTACATCACTGTACGTGAGAGAGATTGAAGCAACAAATGCTACAGAAGCGCTTGGAATACTGAAAAAGTTTCGAGGTTGTCGATGAGGAATACTTACCATGTCGACCCCACCCGCTTAAGGAAAGTTATCGTTCTTAAAATGACGTCACTTCTACCACTACCGGTACTTCTCCTACTTCTCCACCACGATTACTGTGCCTTGAAGATGATGGGAGTTTCTGTCCTGCATATAATTCATGGGAGAAATAATAAAACGACGTATACATATTACATTTAGGTAATACGTAAAAGGATGTAGATAAATTTTCTAAATTGTGGTTACTGTTCGCTGTATTTAAATCAAAATATTAAAAACTCTTTGGAATGCGTATAGCAATCTGTAGAATTCATGATGGGTCAAGATGGTGTACCTAAATATTGTTATTAACAGCGATTCTTCTAATTCTCATTGATATTTGGGGCGATGCCTGTTACGTGTTAGGTGGATTTTAAAGAAAAATATTTTCATGTTAAACAAGAAAAATGGCTAGAGGCAACTGTTGAACTTTGCGGGATACGCGGGTATTTTGGGAGTATAGACTAAATTATTGCAGTGTCGTTTACTTTGAAAAATGTTATATATAATGTAAATATAGGAAAACGTGTTTATAAATTACTTATTCCGGGAATGTCGAAGAATATCATAGCATAGGTAGATTCTTCTATTTAGTGATTAAATTTATTGGAATTACAGTTAGGAATGTAATTTGAATTGTGTCATAGAAAGAATCACTTGACGGCATTTCCGATTTCCTTAACTTTTCTCACCTGCTCTTTTTATTAGAGGTATTGAGGTCTTTCACTTGTAATTCTTTAAGTTCTAATTAAACGTTCCTTATACATTGCAATTAACAGTACCATGCAAAACGACCCGGTTACTATTTTAATAATTAATATGCTACATACTTGATAACCATATCGCATTTATATTCCATCGCAAAATAGATAGACACAAATTTACCAACAAGTAGGATTCTCATAAAATCAGCTAGTTATGACAATTTTGTTTCGTTGATGGAGGACTAAAAATGCAGTGCGATTGATTCGTTTACTGACTGTAACTGATTTTATCTCCACCATTGGGATCAGCATGATCGTAACTTATCAAGTACCGGGTTTAAATTCAAATGTTTTATGTAAATTATTGTTAGCCAATTATTTACCTTCTGACTGAAGAGAATCGTCCTGAACTATATGAAGGAAATTGGTATGACATAATTATCTAAATGCTTAACAGTATTCATAAATTTTATAAATTTAATTCCCATACATCACTTTTTTCTATTAGATGATGCATGTACATACTTTTTCGAAAAATCTATATAAAGATGATACGATATACGGAAACGAAAATAGACTATGAAAAAGATACTCGAAACAAGGTACCCGAGCTATTCGTACCGACACAGCTGATTTTCGTTTACAAGGGCGCCAGCCGCGCCAGTGCATCCTAATTTGAAGTGTTTGAGGTTTCTGTTCGGCAAATATCATTTTCAGAACTATGTGATTTTATAAATAACATTAATTGTCATAAAGATATATGATTATTGGAGTGATGGCAGTACTGATAGATACATTATTCCGTTTGCTATTGAATGTTGAAAACTATATTACATGATTCATCAAGATCTACAAGGTTAAGTTATGCTCCAAATCAGGATATTAAGGGGGCATCTTATGTTGCAATGCAAGAGATTGCTATTGAATACAAAATACTTTAAACAATGTCGACAAATCGTTTTAACAAAGCATCTGTTGTTCAAGCCAAATGTCGAGCATCCTTTAATACTGAGCTCCAATCGAGCAGGTAGCGAGGATCCAGATGAATTTTCACAAGAAATGAAGCATTCTCCAAGTATACGATTGGTGGATGAAATTCGTTATCCTAAACTTTTTGAAAGATTAAATTCCTCTGATGTAATGATGATGCATATGAACAAGTGTGATACATTATCCTCACTATTCTCTTTTGTACGAGAGAATGGTCATATTTTAAATGCCGCCCATGTATGTCATGCTCTCTTGATGACCGGAGGGTTTCTGAGGAACAACAAGGACACTCATAATCTATTGTCTGAGAGTAACTATGATTATACTCGAATCTTGGACTTAGTATCACATCATAATAAAGAATTTGCTCTTGACGAAGTAACGTGGTCACTACTTGCAATAGCTGCGGCACGAGTTCCTGTAGAGAACGAAACCTTCCAGGTTCTGCTTTCTCGTTTTCATGATTACGTGGAAAAATTGCAAGATGATATTCCTCTAATCAACCTAGCACGCTATTCATTAGCTATTCAGAATTTTGCAATGGAGCATTGGACATACTTTAGCTTTCTGCCAATGTTCAACTTGGTTATAAACAAACTCGGTACGTATCTGTTGTTCATTTACTACTTATTTAAAAAAAAAAACCACTTTATTTGTTCGCTTAAAATATATTTCTTATTTTAATGAATTTTTTTTATTTAGATGGCTGTACGACTGCTGTAGATATGTACTTGTGCACTCTTTGCTTAAACATTAATCGTGAGCTTGTAACAGATTCTATCCTGTCCAGATATCAGATTGCTGTTCAGAACTTGTTGAACAAAAATAAGTTACATGCTGGCTATTCAGACATTCTTGTTGCAATCTTGACATTTTTAAATCGTTCTGACTGGAGAATTCAGTGCAATAATACCATGAGGAATATCATGCTCCAATTTCATGGAAAGGTTCATCTTTTAGATGTCAACATACTTGTCGAACTCATCAAGGTACATACTGAATGCAGTATCTAATAATTCATTCAGATAAATAAAATAGCGTGTAATAATCGAAGAATTTCGTTAATTTAGATATTTTCAAAGTTACAAGAGCCATCCTGTCTGTTACATGAATTCCAAAAGAGCGCATTCAATTTTTTAAACGAGAATGTGAGCACAACAACACAATCATCCCTAGCTCGTTATTTAATTCCATTTACATTTGGCCCTTCGCGTCAAGAATTTCAAAAGCTTCTGAATAAGAACTTGGACATTCAATCACTTGAAAATGATGTATCAGTTCAAAACTTCGTAAAACTTTACCAGGCCTTCAAAACACCTCTAATCAATACATTTTACACAATTTGGACAAAGATGCAATCGTTAATAGCATCTAAAAATCCAGAAGTTATTGAACGACTTTTGCAACTATGTTTCAGGTAATTTTTTATAGTGTATCGATACATCAAGTGAAAGTAAAAATGATGACACTCTCTACTTGATCATATTAAACAATATTTCTCCAGGTATTATTATTATAGTTTTATAAATCAGATTCTTCAATGCTCTGTTTTTACAGTTACACTTATTACGTTGATCGATACAGTAACGTTCATCGACATTTTGGTTTCGAGAGGGAAATCATAAACTGGCTTATGAACGATCTGCAAAATGGAGAGTGCAACTTTATAACTTGGAAGTGCACGAGAGCAATTGGTTTCATACTGGCTTATTATCCCACAAATGAATCAAAGAATGCGATTCCTGATATCGTCATTGACAAACTATTCTCATTGTCAGAACAACACAGTATCTTTAACTGCTTCTACATTGCCCAATGTCTCAGGTAGCCAGCGTAGATAATTCATACTTAATAATACTTAAAGTACAGCATTGCTGCGTTCCTCAGAAATTGATTTCCTATTATACTTTATATCCTAGAATAGCTCGAAAGATAAGAAAAGATGAAAGAAAGTCGACCAAATTAATCAATCAATTAAATCAAATTGATCAATTGCTGGATGAATGTATGGAAAGATTAATAAAAAGTAAAACTTTAGATGTGACGCACCTCACATTACTAATGCGCTGCTGTGCCTATAGAGAATTCGAAATGGAAAATGATTTCTATAAAAAAATCGACCAGAGGTAAAATTATATAATAATATAATTTACATAATTAATCTTCAACGATATGAATTAATTTCACCATACGTTTTTGTAGAACAAAAGAGACAGATAGCAATATCACATCCCAGATCATACGAGAAGTAACATTTTCCATGGCTCAAAATCAATATGTACTGCCACATCTTATAGAGATAGTAGTGAAGTACATTATAACCAACAAAGAGCATGTCCTTGCACAAAATGTTGCTTATTTTATAAATTCTTGTTACACACTTGGCTATACTCCCAAAGACGTTACCGAATTTACAGCCGTCGTCAATGAGATAATGTATAGGTTCGTACTATGAATAATAAATTTATTAAATAAATGCGTTACCGAAAAACTTTCTTCTTTTAATTTCTATAGAGAGCGCAATAGAATAACAGGAAAGCTCATAATTGAGAGTGCCCTGACACTCTGCTACTTTCAAGATTTGTCGAGCGATTTGATACGTTTCATCTTCACGATGGATTTTCTTCAGGCACTCGACAACGAGATTATTCTGAACAAGGCACATTTGTCGTATGGCAGTAGAGTACGAAATATTCTCATGAAATTGAATCGTGCGGTATGTCTTGAGTTTCCTGAAGAAGATGTACCCTGGTTTCACAAGAAATACTGCGAAGAAAAAGCGACTAGGGGTAAAAGTCTTTAAATAACTACCGGTTGTCGCATATCCTCCCTCTGTCTCTTATATAATTCTTAATAATTTTTCTAGACTACAGATATCCGAAAATTTTCCACAAGGAATTTCATCAAACTCTAGCAGCGTTGGTTGATGAGAAAAATATTCGCGTTAACGCCTACTCTCCTTATTACCATAAGATAGACTTCCTGGTGCAGAATAACGAAAGTACAAAGAACAACGACAGAGGGTGAGTATAATTCGTTCAGTTTATTCTACCAATGTATCGTTATATTCGTTTTTTACACGTGGAGTCATTATAAAGACTAATTTTTTACATAATCTGTATGAACTGGATAAAAACATGAACGATTTATTTACTGAAATATATTGTATGTACAATCTTTAGTTACTTACAATCCTTAAAAATATAAAAATACAGGTGAATAAGAGTGATCTTGAATCTCGTGTTTTTCTCTTTTTTTTCTAGGACAGCCTTCATCCTACATGGTCCCAATTCGTTCTCTAATAATGGAACTTATCTAAAGGGAGTTCATGAAATGAACAAGCGTCAGTTGCAGATATTAGGATATAACGTCATCACTTTAAATCATTACATATGGAATTCCATGGCTTTGTCTGAACCGAGCGCGAAACTGAAGTACTTGTCTGACTGCCTTCAAGGAAATTCTGAAAAAGCATTTTGAGTTAACTGTGAAACACTTGTGGGAACCTCCAGTGTACCAAATAAATTAGTTCAATTGTCCATCGTTGAAACTTCTCTATACCCTTAAATACTTTTTCTAAAGCTTATATACAATTACATTCCCATTCTATTTAATCCTATTATTTCCCTAATTTTTTATTTTCTTCCTTCGAGCATCAAGCTTCAAGCTTTATCGTGCATCAATAATATTATTTATCTTGGTCGATGTGATGGACTTTCTATTATTATACAATAGGAATTCCTTTGTTTTTTGTTTTCTATATATCCATTTCATCACGTTTTAAGTATCGAGTGTTCAAGTTCTCTCCAGTCTTGTGTTGTGTTCTTTTTTTTCTATAAAAAAATATATTCACGTTGAGTTTTTGGGAACGTTAATTGGTTCTTCTTCTTCTTGATTATTAGAAATGAGCTCATTTATAATCGAACAGGAACTACTGGTAGAAAGACGATTCTCCTCAGAAAGCTCGGGAACTTTAAGTTCTTCAACTTCCGGCGCCTTCTCGCCAACCGTAAATTTCTTTAAGTCCAAGTCAGGTGACGGCAAAATTTCTTTCTTGTCAAATTTCTTGTTTATGCATGGAACGAATGTTGGTGGACGTACTGCCAAAGAGTTCTCTTCCTCCTGTTCCCCTGCACAACACTGGGGAGAACTACAACGTCCACTTTGACAAGGGATTAGACATTCCAGTTTGCCTATTTTAGGCTTCATCTGATTGAAACAAACAAAGAATAATTTAAGAATAAAAAAGATTCTTCATCTTGAAATTAATTGGATACTTTTTGTCAACGAAAATTTTTAATCAATAAATATTTATTGATTACCTTATCAAATTCAGGTTGAATAGTCACTTGCGTTATGCCCATTTCGTTGAAGAAGGTTGTCACTTGATCAGTAATACTGGCATAAACCTAAAACGCCATTAACTCATTATCAATTAATCTAGGTTAGTCTACTGACATGTCATGACTACATATTGAATATACTTTACCGTAGGATCCAAAAAGATAATATGTACTGTGGATATAATTTTCTGTCCCGTAAGCTGCCAGACATGAAAATCATGAACATTCACGATCCCGGGAAAGGCCATAAGAAGTTCCCGTTTCAAGGCATCGATATTCATATGATTGGGTATCGTTTGAAGTAAAATATATCCAGACTCTCTCACTGCAACCGGAAATAATGGGTTCAAAGGAACAATGAAACCGACAATCAAATCTTACAGTACTAAATCAATCAATATTTCAAGGATTCTCACTGTAAGGATAACTCAACACGAAGAGACACAGCGCAGAAATAATAGCCAAGACCGGATCAAAGTACTTGGCTATGTCTCCATCCGTAAAGTAAACCAAAACCGATACGAGGGTGACAAAAAAGCATCCCAAAACGTCTCGACACATTTCCCGAAAGCCTTGGCTCCTCGGCAAGGCCAGAGGACTCCAACGACTATGTCCAGAGAGTTGCTGTTCGCCGTCCTTCGCAGGCTGTGAGCTCACGTTCCTGAAAAGTCAACGTGAAACAGAATAAGACCGTATATCCTTTGGAGTCCTTGACAGCGATATCAATGGAACCGCAGAAAAGGGTAAGTCCATGGCACTAAGAAAAACACTGGTAAAACTGTTCAATGAAGTATGGATGATCCAATAACTAAAATCTATAACTTAATTTCTTACTTTTTGAAGACGACGTTCCCGTGCTTGGTAACATGAAGAAAAACACCCTGGTTAAACGTATAGCCACCTATGAGGATGTAACAGAATACGTTCAGCAATATCCCAGCAGCTCCTATGCAGAATACCGGAACTACGTGATGTATCGCATCTGTATGATCAATGTGCACTAGAGTCTGCAGAGCTTCTACGACGAGGGAGAAGCAAAAGGATGCATGAAGAACGCAGCAAACGAGGATGATGACTATGTCGATTCTAGCCCAGCCAAAAGTATTTTTCATTCTTCTATCCGACTTCGATGGCTGGTTAAGAGTTTATATTAGTGAGTATACAAGTTTTTCTTTTTGTTTTCATTAATCAATTAATTACCGTTGGTCTACGTGGCAAAGATACCGATGTTTCTTTACTCTCATCGTTAATGGATGTCGATGAGTTTCCTTGCGAGCTGCAGCTATTACTTTCGAGTTGATAGCGATCGCGTTGCTCGTACTGAAAGGAAGGATTTGGACTGTTAAAAAATATTAATTAATTCATTGACGATGTACCGAACGAATCAAGCATTATAATTCGTACGATTGCCACAAGCTAATTTTCATTAACGCTTCTATACTGTACTTTTAGATAATGGAAAGTACCTTTATCGAGGCTATACATCCAACCAGAGCCACAATGTTACAGAGCATGTGATAAGCGTTGAGCAACAGTGTCAGTGCGTGCGTAAGGTGACTGGCGACTAGTTCCACGACGAAGAAGGCCGTCGTGAAGAAGAGCACCACATAGAGTTGAACGGGCTGCAGACTGCGAAACCACTTCTTGACGGCCATTGCTATTGGTTACTCGAACCCCGTTCGATTCTCCGTGTCGAAAATTCCGATGGAATTATCCACGGAGGACGAATGGTTAAGTACAGAATAATAGGAGGCTTGATGACTATCGTCCGGCCACTATTCACTGGACAGAAATTGTCATTGTGGTCATTCAGCGATTGCCTGTAACAAAAGCATGCAGCTGCAGTCTCTGTTGTTGTAATTGCCAATTTTTATTTTTAAAATCATTGATACCGATATACGATCGGTCAAAGTGAATACCTGCTTTATGAATAATAGAATGAGCTTTTTTCCTTGGGATCATAAATCCTATTCACCTACTTTATCAAATCATCATTGGTACCTATCTACACCGACGTTTACTCTTGTTTTTATTGTTTAAATTATTTTTCATTATTTTACAATCCTCCTATGTATACTGTACCCTTTATGTCATTATACTCTTTGCTGTGCTGTAAACAAAACTATTTGTAAAATTACTCATAATTGCTTTCCAGATACACTTCAAGAGTTCCACTGTAACAACAGTCGATTAAATATTTTTTAATTTTTATCAAATCATTATGTCAAGATAAGTCCTTGCAGCGAGTCATGGTTGTCATGAGACAGATTAAAGCCAGAGATAGAATTGGGAAATGAAACAAAGAAATGCATAAGATATCATATCTTCGTATCAATCATATCTTCCCAGGTCAAAGTTCACCTTTTCTTTGTTGTTAATGTGCCATTACTATTACTTTATTAAAATCCATTTATAGATTATCATTGTGTAGTAGGAGTTGTTCATTTATCTTATTTAATCATTTTAGGTACACTCTCCAACTGTACTTGACCTCTGGTGTTATCAGACTCTGACACTATCCTGGAATTATGATTCAGGAGGGCTAATTAGTCTATATCTTTTCTAATGGCGGCTATGCAGTCTGGAAAAATATAAAGTGGATAATGGTAGCTTGCCATAAGAGAATAATTCTCGTTGCCAACAACTATCAGAGCGTTAGTTGTTAACATCCGCTCCCTAATAGCTTCTCATCCTCGCTTTTATTCAGGCTTATCCAATACAGCCTGCAAAATCTATAAAAACTGATATATCCCACTGTTTTCGAGTAAGATTAAAATAAGTAAAAGAGAGTCAAGTTATTTATGGCATATTAGTCGGATGAATCTAATCTTATACACTGATGACCTAGTTTCTGTGCAACAATCATATCAAATGATAATACCCACTGTTGCGTGAAAATCTAAAAATGTCAAGTATTTTTTTTTAATTATAATTAAACAGGTGACTCTTTCTGTCATAAGGGACCCGATTGCAATGACCTTCTTGCACGAGTGCACTAAGGCTGCGCTCTCGCAAACCTTGATTACACGAAAAATATTAATTAGGAGCACCAATCGACGGTGAAATCTGACTAGATTGACTAATTTTCTTTTTTTTACAAATGTTCTGCTTAGCTTACTAGGGCGAATTCGAGCGCGGAAAAACGACAGATTAATTATCAACGAGCTTTTCCGCACCAATTAATTTGTAGCATTTTCCAGAACGCATGAATAATTTTTGTCCTTTACCTAAATACTTCCTTTCTGACACT
>JARQTI010000048.1:118453-145979 GCA_030142655.1 Trachelus tabidus
CGGACCTATGGAGAATACCGCAAATTTTTCACCAATTAATTTGTAGCATTTTTCAGAACGCATGAATAATTTTTGTCCTTTACCTAAATACTTCGTTTCTAACCCTCGGACCTATGGAGAATACCGCAAATTTTTCACCAATTAATTTGTAGCATTTTTCAGAACGCATGAATAATTTTTGTCTTTTACCTAAATACTTCATTTCTGACCCTCGGATCTACGGAGAATACCACAAATTTTTCATCCACTACTTTTATACCGACACCATACAAATACCTATGTAATATATAAATCAATGCCCATAAAAAAAAATACTCTGCAAAAACTGAACAAAATAACTTTTAACGTTCATATTACTTACTCTTTAATTACTGCAGTCCAAGTAATTAATATCTGCCACTTCTAATTTCAATTTCCACACTTATCTGCCCCTCGAGACATCAATTTATCTCCAGAAACACGATTTGACTATGTCAGCACATGAAAAAAAGCCATATAAACCCATTAAAAATATATTATCATATTATCAATATCAATGCTGACTTTATTAGTCCATAAGATAATAATACACATATACATAGCCTCCCCGGATAAAATGAGCATATTAAAATATTATCAAAAAAATCTGTAATACCACCAAAAACAATGTAAACAGATCAGCGAGTAATTTATCACGTATAAGATAATCTCACTAAAACCAACAATTATTTTACAGAAAAATCTCTGACCGCTGCTGGAAGGAAGCTGCACGAGTAATTAAAATATGCTAGGAAAACAGGAATTTTACCCACAAAAAAAAATAAACACCAAGACGTCTAGCGAGAGACAACGTATACCTACACGTGCCAAACGTTTTAGCAACGATAATCAAAGCTTGATATATAGCGTTAAGAATTATTTTAAAACTAAAAATAACAACGGGCACGTGATCGGTGTCAACGCACTCTTGTTATTTTATATTTATTCGTTCACACAGTCTTCGAATCACGGAAGGTTATATTAAAAAGAAAAACTTTTATCTGAAGAAACTCGTATAATGTGTTAAGACGTGAATAAAAGTCTATGCCGTTAACTCACTGACTGCCACACTTCTACTGGGAGTAAGTTCTTGCTCAATCGGTGGCTCGAGCGCTACTGACAAGAATAAGAAGAGAACATATAAGTATAGCAGTGGGTAAGTGAGGGAGTAACTTCGTTGAGGGCTTTAAAGAGGAAGTCTCTCTCTCTCTCTCTCTCTCTGCCTCTCTCTGCCCCCCTACCCTCTCCCTCTCAGTAGGTTTGGGAAGGAATGACGGTAGTGTAGCTTATACGTTCAGTTACGATTTACTGCAATCTGCGATAAGAGACTTTATCCCAAGCAATTTTACATGCTAATCCTAAACTGAGAGCATGTTTGATCGTTTCGCTTTAGTGTTATATATATGTATATATACGATTTTGTCTTGTTTCAACTAATTGATCTCTAAATATTTCTATTATTTCTATAACGATAATGCAAACACGATATGACGGATAACGATAAGGTTGAAAGTGATAAGACACTGTATCAGGCATATTATTTTATATTCATTGAAGATCATTGTGGCGAAATTCTATTTTATGTGAAAATTGTCATGGATCAGTTTGTTATTAACAATTTGTAGACTCTGCACGTTCTCCTAGATGCTTGAGTTAGCTGTAAATGTTGAATATGTCCAATGGCTTTATTTATATGATGTAAGCAGGTGCATGTGGAATTAAGATAAGGGGAAGTGACAGAAGTTAACACTAAATCTACCGATAGTTTTTTTAAACGTATTTTTGGCTTTAAAAAGTTCAAATAACCCGTCGATAGTAGGATAGTAGGTTTGATGTTGATGATGGACTACAGCAAGGTTCTAGTTTGTCGTTGATAAGTTTTTTAATTAATAAGGTACTGAAGGAATAACGTAGGTTTTGATAGTGACGTATTTGTGCTTGAATCATTGATACTGTTGATGTATGATTAAATTAATTTCTAAAGCGCGGAAGAGCGTGATAGTTTGTTATGTTGTAATTAGGATGAATCCTGGGAAAATGTCAAAGGAAATAATATCGATGGATTCGAACAATGAGAATCCAATGATATTTGTATTGCTTATTGAAAATGGTATGGTTATCGGTGACTAGAGTGCTCTTTGCACACGACGCCAAAGATTGAAGAGAGAGAAAAATATTCTTCCTGAGGAAGACACGCGTTCTTTATCTATCGACTGAGTAAAGTGGAATTGGATATCAAAACATGGGGGATTGTATTACGCTTAAACAATTACATCGTCGATATGTGCTGTTAATTAATGGGCGCTGAGGTAATGAGTTGTGTCATATTAGGGGATTTGGGGAAATTTTTCAACGTTAATAGATTAGTTTTTCGGCTTTTGTAATTGTCTTGAGATTGCATGGAGAAAGTTTTCGTTATGCAAAACATTAATTGTGTGAAAGAAGAATTATATGCTTTCTTATGCCTCTGATTAAAGAACAATTATATAATTTTCTTACTGTGGATTTACTGAGTATGGATTTTGATCCGTCGAGTGGACAAGTCACTGCGGAACCGTTGGTTTTCATAAAAAAACGTGTCTTTCCATATCTTTTCATCAAAAAAATGATTATCCATTTTCGTAGACTGCCGCTAGGATTGTGTGCGCTGCTGGCGCCATCTGTGAGCAGACTGTTGAAATCAGTTGAGGAGGTACCGTTAGATTCTTATTGGTTCGTATAGATCACGCTAGATGGCAGGTCCCTCTGGCGAATAACAAAAAGAACTATGCGCCTCTTGGAATTCAGTCAGTCTTCTTTTATAAGTCGCACGAGTCATGGCGACTCCGTATGGAAAATTTCGGAAGAAACAACCGTGATACGACACCTAATCTCTATTGTAAGAGTTGCGTAAATTTCTGCAAAGTTTTGTTTAGTTAGGATGAGTTAATTTTCGTGAATCTTTGGTCATTTTTTTTCCTGTTTATGCAATTGGGAGATATCGTACTGTCTTGCGTTTACATCGAAACTTTTAACCATGGATTTTGGGACACTATTGAGTGTCGCTCAAAAAAATGAGGGCAGCAAACAGGTAAGACAGTTTTTATTTCAATTCTTAGATCTTATTGTTGTTATTTCAAAATCATTTTTTTTTAACGCTTGTATTATCATTTTGTAAAGGAAAAAAGCCATTTAAGTTTTTGTCCTCATTTCCAGAACGTTCGAAATATATTTTTCTATTGTATCTGTTATTTCATTTTAATAGTTTTAAGCCTTTCTTAGTATTGTGACCTTTTGACTCCGATCCAAATTATTAACAGTAAGCTAAACTTAATAATCCGCTGTAGACTATGTTCCAATATTAGTATTGAAATTGCACAACGTTGATAGGTGCTGAAATATTTATATATTATTTTATACTTTAGATTCAATATCACTGTTTATTGTCTGCTTGATTAATTATGGTAGCAGTTGGATTCATATTGAATTGTTCTGTCATTGAGATGATTAGTGGTATTAAATGAAAAATTCTATTTTTTAAAGCCTATTGCGTGCTACCGGACCAAATTCACACCACCCAAGAAAGAGAGTAAGCAATCAAAGAGTTTATCTGAGAATATCAAGAAATTTCTTGCCAGGAAAGAAGAAGAAGAGCGTCGAAAGGCCTCTGAGGAAAAAAGGAAAAGAGAGGTATTGTTACTATTACAATGAATACAATATCTATTATGAGGAATGCTTCGAACAGTGATGATTATTATCTTTTTTCCAGAATCTCTTGGCATTGCGTGATCACAAAACCCAAAGCAGAATAAACAAGCATTTAAAAGTTTGCAAATCTGCTAATAAATCTGTATTGGCTGATGCTGTCGACAATGAAAATACTGCCGTCACTATGGCAGGTATGCATCCAGTTTGCGTTAATTATAAGAAAGATAAAGCATAATGGATGCTCTTAACTTTTGGAACAGTTTCAGTTAAATACATAATGAAATTAGAATTTTAAATCCCCAATGTTCCAATTATAGAGTCTCCAGTATGTGCGTAAGAACAAGTTACACATAGTGTATTAACAATAAAGTTCCAAAATAATTTTCGAGGTAAATGCTCTATAAGAGTCTAGTATGTAATGGGCAGTATTTTTGCTCACAGGTGGTAGTTTGTCGCGAGAGATACTACGGTTTGCTTTCCCAGCTTCTGTTAAAGTGGTCGCAAGTGAGGCGGTGTGGTTGATTCTCACCATGGAGAGGGATTCTCAGGGACTAAGGTCAGCCACCTATTTATAGAGTAGTGTAGCGGGCATATTAATAAAAAAAGTTTGCATCCTTCATCTTCGATTTTTCAAATAGAATTTAGCGGTTTTTTGAATTTTGAAAGTACTGCTTCTCTTACTTCAAGCAGCACAGAAACATTGAAAATCGTGGGATGAGGATACAGCAAATTTGAATTTTCTTCAGCACTTTCAAAGCCTCTAGTCAATGAAGTAAAATAACTCTGAAGTCAAGAATTTCTTAGTAACCTGAGTGCAGCTTAAATTAACCCAATTGACTTTGCTACGCTATTTGTTTTAAGATTTTGGAACTTTATTGTTTTTACATAACCAGTTGCTTGGACGATATAGGATAGGAGAGGCATTATAACTTTGAAGTACGAAGCTTCGCATGATTCACTATTCTCATTGGTTATAATCAATAACTGATTAACATATATTTATTACCTAGGACCATCACAACCTGATGAGGACGATTATGGATACGTCTCGCAAGAGGCTTCCGCTTTTTATAACCAGCTTATGAATAAATACAACAATCTACCTCCGGAGAAGCCATTGTTTAGTGACAGTGGCAAAAGAACAGTGAAGGACATAGCATCTACAAAGGTATGAATCCCAATCCTATAAATACCTATTAATTGGAACATATAACATTAATAAGCAGTGGAAATTTCATAAAATAATTTTCATTACAGGACAGAGTAAAACAAGCATTGAAACAGAAGGAGCTGGAGGACACTTTGGGTCATCGAAGAAAAAGGAAATCTTCCAGCTTAACGGAGAAGGAAACTGAGCCAGATGCGAAAGAGAAAGCATCAGGAGATAGAGATAAGGAGAAAGAAAAAGAGAAGGACAAGGAGGAAAAACCAAAAGTAAAGAAACGTCCCCCAGCACCGCCACCGATAGATTTCGTCCAGCTATTGAAGCTCGCCGAGAAAAAGCAACACGAGCCAATAGTGTTGGAACCGAAGCCAAAGCCCAAGGTAGAGGAGCCCGAGAGACTAATGACGAAGAAACAAATGAAAGAATATTTAAAGGAAAAGGAATGGAGGGATAGGAAGGAGCAACGGGAGAAAAATCCTGAAAGCGCAAAGGTTCCAGCTACGACAAAAGCGCCGCCACCACAAAGTGGGAGAATACCGAAACTATCGAACGGAAAGACATCACCGGAAAAGACAGAGAAACCCTTAACAAAGAGCACAACTACTTCCTCCGTGAGGAAGCAGTCGGATAAAGAAAAGTCATCATCGCTGTCTACATCGAACTCCAAGAGTTCGGAAAAGGATCTGATTCAAGAGGAAAGAAAGAAACTGGAGGCTGTGAAGAAGGAATTGGAAGAAATTAAAAGACGAATCGAGGAAGAGAATAAGAAGAAGCTCGAGTTGCAGAGTAAAATTAATAAAAAATCTGATTCATCTGCGCCATCAGCAACTAAATGTGTCAGCAGAACAATAAAGAGTAGCGACAAGCCAACGAATTCGTCTAAGGACATCAAACCACGACAATTGCCTCCAGCAGACGTGAAACGAAGATCATTCCCTCCACAGGATATAAAATCTCGACAAGTTCCATCGTCGCAGGACGTGAAGCCTCGACAGTTTCCACCACAGGATGTCAAGCCAAAGTCGTTGCCGGCCAATGGAAAAACGCGACAATTTCCGCCTGGTGACATCAGGCCCGTCAAACGGCCATTGTCGCACAAAGACGCACGAAGGGGTGGACCAGTGCATAAACGTAACTAATACAAATATTTTTATTAGATTTAATTACTTGGCATGTTATTCTGTGTTTGATTTTATCTTTTATTAATTACAGGTCGCATTCATGACGACGAAGACGAGTACGATTCTGAACTCGATGACTTTATTGATGACGGACCGGAAGAAGGTGCTGAGGACTATAGTAAATATATTAGTGAGATATTTGGTTATGACAAGAGTAAATACAGAGATTACGAGGATGACGATGACGCCATGGAGAGTAATTTTGCTCAACAATTAAAGGAAGAATACGTATCCACGAAAATTGGTGAGTCTCAAGCGCTTTTGAATCTTTCAAATAATGTTATTGTTAGGTTTCAATTCGACGTGACTCGTTTTATCTGTTTACAGGAATAATGGAAGACTTGGAGGACATTCGCATGGAAGCTCTCGAGAAGAAGCGAAAAGCTTTGCTTAAAAAGAAATCTAAAAAGTAGTTCGTGATAATCGCATATTATAGATGCGTGTGAAAATGAGAGAATGGAAGAGTGATGCAGACGTATATATTGTGTGTATATATATACGCTATGATAAACATTTATTACATAAATATATATTTATAAAAGCGCTTGAGTGATGAAATATTTTCATATTTATAAAAATTGTTCCAGAATACCGCGCGAGAAGACAATACATTATTAGCGCGCGGTTTACGTAAAGTTTTGTTTCTCTAGATACTTGTCTAACGCACGGCTTTTTTTTTTAATACAATCGCTCCAGGTTTGCAAGAGAGGAGGGGGTGAATGAAGCAAGGAGGAGAAAAAGAAATTAGGCAAACGAAAAGTAACAGACTTCACATTTCAGACTGTGATTTGCCTTGAGAAGTTTTGTCGGATACCTCAGTTTTTGACACGGCCATTTTATTTGTTTTCTTTTTTCTGCTTTATTTGTTTAAGCAGAAGAGCTATTGTCATAAATAAATGCCTTCAATGTTCATCATCGATCTGAGAAAAATACTGTATAACAGAACGGTTGAGGTTCGAATTTATTTTAGCTACTTATTTTCCTCTAAATAGAAATTTTTCTAATCTCTTGCTCCATCTGATTGATCTGATCTTAAAATTGCTTAACTTACGTTTCGCTTCTGTAAAATTATAAAGAAACTGCGACGAATAAAACACTGCCGCTTAAAATAATCTTCGTCGCCTCTAAGTCATTATTAATAATTAATGAAGGGATAGACATTGTAAATATGCGTGCAATAAGCCAACTTATAATTACCAATTAATTGTTAAGTGATTTAAAAAAAAATCGACTTTCGTCTAGTGTTTTCAAACATGGCTGTTAATTCGATCAAGCTCATAAATTGTCGGTGAACATTGTTAGTGCTTGATACAAACAATTCTATAACATAATTAATATTGTTCTTGAGATACGGTTTATATAAATACATTGCTATAAGATTTCTGTCTTTGTTTGCCTTGTACATCAGTTACATCTTTTTAATAACTGCAAAAAGTTATTAATTCGTACAAACGACATTACTCGAGTTTAACTCAACAGAGAGGCGCCACTGTTGATTTTTACAGTAAAAGAACGAAAGAAAAAATTAAAAAAAGAAGATCCTATAATCGACTGCCTTGAAAACAGAAAATGAATAAGTCGAATATCCTTAAAAATATAACATTCCTTATGACAGTAAACAATCGAAGTGAGAATGAGGCAAAACACAACAATGGTCCCAAACATATCTTTATTTAACACATTGATATTTATATTTAACACCTAAGATTATTCTGTGCGTTGTATTAATCCCATTTCGGGTGGCAAATATTAAATCATAATTTGTTAATATCCAACAAAAATTATATTCATCCTCCATTGATACCGATGATCCAGTGTTAAAAAAAACTATTGTCAGAATGTTAATTTCCGTGGTGCCAAAAATTCACGTTTCTTTTTCTATTTCCAAAATCCAGCACACCCGCAAGACTAATCAATTTTTACGCTGCATATTGAAACAACAATGCTGATGGCGTGCGGGCAGGCACTAATCTCTTACCGTGCTGCTCGATAACCACGTAATAATCCCTGCCGTTGATGACGTGCTTCTTGGCGTAATCCTGGTGCTCCGCCACTTTCTGATATTGAGGCGGAGGACTCCTTTTGAAAAATTCAGATGGTGGTTCCGCGGCGTACAGGGGAAGTGCGTGTATCGTTCTACCTAGACGATCATTCTTCTTCTTCTTCTTCTTTTTACATTTGCAAAGATACAAGAGCTCGACGAGGAAGGCTACTGCTGCCACGGTGAATCCGATGAAGACGACTTTATAAGTCATAGTCAGATCCGAGTTTCTTAATTGACGTTCCTTGGATCCCAAATTCAAAGGACATATCGCTGTCCCAGGTAAATAAGCCGTTGTTATATATTTCACTATACCGGACTCCACCAACGCTAAGATACTGAAACAAACCAAGTGGGTGGTTTTAAAGAGTTTTTTTTTGGACAAGCAAGACATTAATCTCAAAGGTTTTACTGTTTGTCCATGACGTCGTTTATCAGGCTGCCCAAGGGATACGCGAAGGCTCTTCTTTTCAATAAAATGTGTCCTGGCATTATTACATAAGTGCAGCGTTTACCTTCATCGATCCCCTTATGACTCTTGTCTATGTAATCATAAAAAATCAATCCTTGAACAAAATGCTTCTCACCCAGAAACATTTTATCTGGAACGGTACAAAGTAATTTAATTAGGGTACCTACAGTCTTAGGTAAGTATATTAAGGAGTTTTGTCATTCTTTTTTATTACTTTCATCAACGTGACGAATGACGGTTGAATACGATTTATTTCGTAGATCCACGAAATGGCCTTTTCCTTTGCTGGTCGAAAGATTCAGTGGTTGCAACTCGTTACCCTGTTGTGTAAGTGAGAAATTTGATCAGTAGAATGATTCTTGAAATGATCTTTATGATTAATGAGAAATCTCTTGATTACATTCTTCTAACCTCTGCCACTATCATATCCAATGCGCGACCTTGCTCTGCTACCCATACTTGACCTTTACTAGCTAAATCATCGACCGACTTGATCGGTAACGTGAACTGCGACAATGTCAAGAAGGCTGTGAGATTCGCAGTGTAGAATGACGTTAAAATTGTTATGAATATCCACCAGGTGGCGAACAGCAATCTGGCTGAATCTGTTTTAATATTATTCAAAGGAATGCGTGACTTGATTTGAAAAATTAATTATTTTCATAAAAGAAAAAACATCGATACCTGTTACTGGGGAGATTGTTGATCCTTGCTTAAGCAATGCTCCATAGACAAACCACATACAAGTTGCTACGGAGTAACGTTCTGATTTTTCCTGTGAGATCTTTGATCTGTAATTAAATAATTTGAAATTATTATTAGTGTTTTCCTTGTTTATGTAAATTTTTTTGTAACACTGTCAGTCAACGAGCAAGGACCTTATGTAAATTAAAATATAAATTGTAGGCCCCACTACTATGACTGATATCAAAATCAGAATCCAGACTGTAGTGTCAAAAGGTGCCAAGAGCCCGGAACCCGTTGCTGATTCTTGAGGACGTTTCATGAGTATGGTCCATTCCATTTCATCTAAATAAGTACCGTATTTAACGGTATTATGAGCTTCGGAGAGAATCGGTAAAAATGCCACGGCCATATCGACTTGCTAGAATTTTGCATATCAGCAATTAATCCAGGCAATTTTAATTAATTAATTTAACGGCACTTTTTTACCTTTGTATAAAGTAATCCAAAGACACCGGAATTTTCATCGCCCAATATATTTCTTTCTGGCAATATTATTTTATAGGTGAAATTTAATTTTTCTTGCAAAAGATTAAAGATGTAAAATGCATGTCCAACGCCGACCAGACTACCGTTTACGAACTTAGTGCCCGACAATGGCGGATCCTATAAACAACAATTGATTGTACCAGAAAAATTGTTTGATTGACTCACTCCGCCTCATAAACATAAAATCCAAAATGAGTCAAAAAAAATTTCAAATTTCCATCAAACCTGTAACGTCGTTATTCGAAGTTCCGTAGGAAAATTATTTTTTGTCTCAGACAGATATGGCGCAACGGCAGAAAATACTTGATCGTCATAGCGCGATGGAATTTCTTTTCTGACTGCAAGAAAAAGAAAGCAATCGGTAATCGATCAACGTTGAAGAAATTTCAATACTTCAATCCAAAAAGATATCGAATATTTCAATACAAAAATAAAAATTCCCCTTCAATCACATCGATCGTCAGATCAATTTGATTCAATAATTAACTGTCATTGATTAAACAGTTATCAAAATCTCTCCAATCCTATCATTCAATAATCCAATAACCATCGTAAAGTACATGACTAACATAATAGACATTACACTAACTATCTGTTATTATCCTAGACATTTGATTTAATAGATTATTATTTGATCGTTAATTCGTACCTTGGCTCGGGAGACAGCTGTTATTACTCGTAACATTTTGCAGAATCGAGCAAATCTCGATGAGCATCAATTCAAAGCCCGTCATTATCAATCCGGACTACATCCTATAAGACCCACAAGGTATAACCACACCGAATAAAGTGTTTCCACTATTTTAATATTTTCGAATTACCTTCTCTCCTTAGCAAACTTTAATCCGACAGTTTAAACAGGAGTCTCCTTTTCCCGGGACCAGGTAGACAAACCGCTGTCCAAGTTGGAATCAATACTGATGGCCCGTGTCATACCCTTTTCTACACACCAAGAACTATCCTAACCTATATAGTATACTATAAGAATGGTGTGAGCACAACATAAATATGCATGTATATATACCTGTATCAGCATGAAGCCAGGGGCTCGAGCTTGAGCCATCATAATAATCGATTAGAATTGCTTCAGAAAGCTTCGCAGGACTTAGTTCCAGTTGGCAAGGCTTATCATTATTTCTATGGTTCTAATTCCCCTTGTGGAAATTATGAACACGCATTTGAATCTCCAAGTGGTGATTTACGCTAACGTAGTTTTAATTCTAATGAGTTCAATTGCACAGGTAAATACAGGTACTACGATAACAACGGTAGGTTTTATAATTTTTCAACGTTAATCAATGAACTATTAGGAAGTCGTGACGTGATATTAATTGGTGGTCATTAAAATTATTGATTTGATTTATTTCTATTCCGAGCACGTATTTCCGATTTATAAACATTGGAATATTGAAGTATTAAAACGCCATGGCTCGATGTGAGGTTATGGATGCGATACGATGTGCATTGTTTAATTATTCATGTAAAGTTATAACAGCTCGATATGCATGTCTATGAGCTAGCTTTAATTGCAGTTTTATGGCAGCGATGATACAGTACTTTGCATTTTTAAACTGGAGATAAATGCTGCCTATAAACTGGGAACTTGTAGCTTCATTGATAACTATATTTCGTGTTTATCTAACTGTCGTTGATATTTCACCTTATAAGTGAAGTATCGTTATTAACTTTTTTCATCTTTCTGCAATATTGATTGTAAGCGCAATCGTTAAACATGTTAAGTAAACATTGAAAATGCTGTCGGCACACTTATCGATCATTCATGTCGCCAGTGAGTAAAGATTTATGGTCACTTTTGGAGGAAATGCCATGTTTCGTATAGAGGAGGTGCTAAGGGAAAACAAAGATAATAAAAGAAATTCATTATAGCGCGATTCCCCTTTGAGTCCTTTCAATGTATGAAAGATAAATCCAATAACTCGCGTCTCTCTTTACCGTAACCTTGCGTAAGTGGCTCCATCTACCTTCGGTAACTTCAAAGTGCCAAGAGATGGCAGCACCAGCGACACTTCATATGATACAACTTGTAGAATCTTTGGCCTAGATAGACTCGACATGCTCGTATATTTTGTGTCTCACGATTCCGATATGTAGAATATATATCAGTATACAGCATTTGAATAGGTAAAGCTTATTCAGTAGGAGTTCCTCACTCAACTCGCGTGACCCCACATCCCATAAGATGTCCAATTACCATTCCAGTGAAATGTAGAGGTTGGAAAGACACGAAGTCGGTATAGTAGCTGTTGGTGGCATGATCTTGTTAGTGTCGATTTGTGCCACTGGCGGCGCAGACGTTCCAATGTACACAACTCATAATTAATTGTAAAAATTGGGAAACAATCAAAATCTGTATAAAGCCCTTTAATTTCGTAAAAACTAAAAGACCGGCAATCTTTCCCACGTAAATTACGAGGAAAATTTAAAACTAGAGGTATAACAGTGCATAGAAAGTTTGACAAGTAGGAAATTGATTTTGTTCATAACACTATTTGTTTTCGATCATTTTTATTGAGTTTATCATAATCATTTCAATCGATACAATGAGTTTCGTAGTCATAACTGTCGTGCGCCGCGACGCCAAGGAACGTAAGTATCCGACGGGCGAAATGCTCATAATCAAATATATTTAAATGAATAGAAACACGTAACACCAAGCACGCCAAGGTGACTGAGAAATAGCGCGTGACTTACGAACAAGAGAAACAAATACCTAACCTCAAAGAAGTAAGTCAAAAGTAATGACAACTAATCCAAAAGAAACAGTCTCAATTGCCGTAACAAAATTTTCGCCCTCACGGCAATCGCGTCGACGACAGTCCAAGCAAAATTACGATATCGCCTGATCTCTCTGCAACGTGCTTGCAATGATCGATCAAATAAAAATAAGAAATGCGTGCACGTTGCAAGAACACGTAGCGTGCGAAAAATAATCGCAGACTGGCGTTACGCCTTTTCGCTCTTTCCTTGCCGTAACAAGAATCCTGTTACATGAACCTATCCAAAAGGATGCGATGAGTGAACGTGGGATGGGAGAACAAAAAATAGGGATTGAAAAAGGGGAAAAAAGGCGTCTCGCACATTGTAAGGGAACAATATGAATATAATACTTTTAATACGCGCTTATCCATAAATGTTGAACCTTCTCATTCTTACAGTCCTCTCTCACTCACTCTCTCCCTCCCTCTCTCTCTTGCACACACACGCATTACCCCTCATTCTCAACATTTTATCTCGTTTTTTTCGTTTTTTTTCTTTTTTTTTAATTAAATGTTAGGTAGTGCCCGGGCGATATACCCAGGCAATGCTTTAAGCTTCGCCCGGGTTACACCCTTTCTTCGTATACTAGCTGTGCCGAACGCACTTGTACTGGTCGCCATGGGCCGCAACGACTCGGCCAAACGGATTCTTCGCGCATTTCGAAATAAAATCGCCGAGGCGTCGCCACAGTCGTATTCTCATGAGCTTTGGACTTCCCGGCAGACACTTCGTCGATATTCCTTTTGCTTTTATTTGACGTCCGATCGATTCCGCGAGGATCCGATCAGCCGATTGGATCCGCCTGCGACATATTATTTAACAACAGTATTTATCCCCCTAATTGTCCGTAGGACATCGACTCTTCTTATCTTCGATCTTTTACCGTCGCTCGTCTTTCCGGAATATTTCTCGCGTTACTTGCTCCATTCTTTGTCTCTTCTTAATCCATCGAGTCAAACCCTCCGCGCTTTTCCCGTTTATACAATGTAAATGAATATTTCAACTCTTACGTTCTTTAGGTTATCCTTCTCGTTTCTCCTCGATCGTCGCAATCGTATAATAATTAGTCAAAATCAATAACTCAATCGATCTCGTGATATAATCTCGAACCGATGGACAAATTGGAGGATACGAAAGAAGGGGTAGAGGCGCCATAAACACTCCCATCCCCTCTTTCGGTACGACTAATAAAATTGAGATGAAAAAAAAAAGAAAGGTAAAAGCATAATACGAGGCGACAATAATAATAATAATAATAATAATATATCATGTAATAATAATAATTAATTAATATAATTAATAATCACATAGTAATAATAATAGCAATAGCAATAATAATCGTATCTAATATATATATATATATATATATATATAATAAATGATGTCCTTAGCCGTTACAGTTGCCTAGAGACTATTATTTATCCGCATCATTTTTTTTTCTTTTCGTTTCTCTTTTATACCTCTAATATGTATAGCTACAATATATAATATTTTCATGTTGAAAAATCGTATACATCAGTGTTGTGTTGTGTCGCAGGGCCATTGCTTCGATTATTAGTTCCTTTATCTTTCGCCTTTTTAAATTAACCGCCATTTTCAATCAGGTCGCGCATCTACACATCACGCGTCGCTCTCGTGCATCTCGGCCTTATCTCGCGTCCCTAATCTTTTATTGTTATCGTTTATCTCTCATATAGTTCTCGAGGAGGGGACAAAAGGATTCTGGAAAGGAATCGGAAAGTAAATCCTTATACTGGATCGGCAAGATATTTTCGTTCCACGGGATTAGGATAATACCTGATATCGAGGAGGTTAGGTTCGCGTCAATACCGGGAGTGTCTTATTCTGAGGTTTCCGGACGCAGGTACGCCAACATTAGGAGTGCGCCAGTGACTCGATAATAATTTTTAAATTGATTTTGCGTACAGAGTGACAGCTGTCGGAAAACAAAATGTTAAAACTTTTTTACGACGCAGACACGTATGTCTTATGGCCGAAGAGGTGGCTCATGGGTAACTACAGTGGCGCCACTCCCGGACGAGTTAAAAGTGAGTTCAATCTTCGTTATACCGATTTTTAATTTCGTATTACTGGCCGCCACGTTATATCTTTTTTTTTTCTTCTTCCTTTCTTAAGTATTCTCGTGGCGACGAGTCTTCGGGATCACAGATAGTGAGGTGATCGAATTTACGATATACATATAATAACTTTCTAGCATTCTCTTTCTCTCTTCGTATTGCGACGTCGATCTCCGGCTTAGTTCCTTTATTTTCGTTTTCGCATTAATTCTTAGTCCTGTTTAATTTGTAAACTCGTGGCTATTTTTTTTCGTATTTCTTGTTTTTTTTTCCTTTCTCGCAATTACGTCACGAAATTTCGCTCAAGAAGCTTCCCGCGTCTTCTAAGGATTTCACGGCGACAGCTCCTGAAAGCAAACAGCATATCCGCCATATGTACGCGCGTCCTTAGCGGTCAGGCCATCTTCTCTTTCTTTTTTTTACTCTTTTATCTATTCGTCTCACTTGCCATCATTGTGATCGCAGAAAGCTTCGTGACTTTCGCTCGTTATGTATATTTTCATTTTGATACGTCACCAAAAAAATACAACGTACACGCATTCACTGGCATTCGCGTGGTCACGCACGCGTGCATAAATATATATATATGCACACATAAATATATACCCGGTTTTTCAGCCCGCATGCACCACCCGAATATAGTTTAACTATAAAAATGAAATGAGCGCACTGATAATAGATAGTGCCATGAATAATCCGGCATACATATATACAAGCATATATGGGTCCATATGAATGCACGCGTGTGGAAAAATTTTTTTCTTTAACAATTATTTCAGCATCTTCATTCACGGGAAATTTTGAAAAGGCGCATCATGACGAGCGCCAAGATGAAGAATGAAATAAATGAGGCAGAATAAGAATAGAAAGATAAAAGGTGAAAAAAGGGGGGGGAACAGGTAAAACAGGTAAACGAAAATAAAGCCTTGGGCCGCGAAAGATGCGAGTGCTCGTGTAGTTAGAGATTCGTGTACATATACATTAACATATGAAATACGTGTGTGTCTAAATACGTTCCAAGACTGAAGGTATGCAATAATTAAACAAAACATATATATATAACAGTAGTGTAACGGGCGTTATCGAGAGGATGGTAATTAAAACAAGAAAACGTAAAATTCACGAAATTAACAAAAAAAGTTTAATTACGTAAAACGATGTTTCGTTGCCGGTTTACAATTTAAAAAATTATATATATATACGTGTATATATAATATATGTATATAGATCGGTGGGAGGTAGGGGAGGACGTGGCGGATAAGGGAGAGAGGGATAAGCTTGGAATTGAAAGTGGACGGGAATTTTTATCTTTTTTTCATTCTTTTTTTTTTGGATTCACGGAATATTTCGCTCTCTACAATCATGCACACAATTTTTCAAAAAAAAAATAATCGCAACTATCGCACGCACTGTAGCGCATTGTGTGTGTATGGGAATCTGTCTTCGCTTGTGCATATGCAATTGTGTTGGTAGTAGCAGTAATAGTATATATATATATATATATATATATATATATCCGTGTTTATCGACACGCAGTTTACGTTTTTAAAAGAAAACGATTTGAAATTTTTCCAAGATTACGTGTCACGCGTTACGCAACGATAACAGTACAATAATCGTACGAGTGTGCAGAAATGACAATAGCGCCGTGAGTTTAGACAATCGCACAATAAATTGCATAATACAATAAAAGATGTCCCTACGCGTCAAACAATTCATTCGCATTATTGTCCAGGTAAACATGTCCGACGGGACCTCATCTGTTCGCAACTCACCCTGGACATGGTTGAATTTTTACAAATTTTATTTTTTCAAAATAATTTTATTAGGCACAGCAACCGTCGTCTTTTTCTTTTTTTTTCTTTCTTTCCCTGCTTAGGTCCCGTCGAGCGTGTTTTTCATATATATATATATATATATATTTAACACTAACAGCTAAGAGATGTATAATAAAAAAAAGGAGAAAGAGAAAAAACCGAAAAAAAAAATTTCACGTAGATCTCTCTCTCTCGCACTCACTCTTACTGACTCTCTCCTCTTTCTCTCTTTTTTTTCTTTTTATCTCCTTCAAGAGAATCACGAAAGCCCTTTGTGTACGTGATTCTTGTGGCAAAATTGTAGTAATTGTTGGTGGTGTGGTGGTGGTGGCGATGGTGTCGTGTTATACGGGAGGATTCGTACTGGGTGGTGAGTAATGGCCGCTTTTAGACGCGAGGTCGTTTTTCATTTTCCCGGTCAGAATCGGAATCCGCTGAATCGTGGAGTGGCGGAAATTCGGGCACTGCCTCGCGCTGTTGCATCCAGCCTGCACCTGGCCCCCCAGTCATAGCCTTGCCCTGCGTCATTTTGTATTTTTCAATGATATACCCTTCTGTCTTAATACCCTGGAGTGACGAAACAGTGCTATTTGTCAATGTACGAAAAACAATATGGCCGTCTCGACTACGTGACTCAGAATGAGACATAACGAAGTAAACGTTTCGATCGTAAGTCAGTCAATATAAATGAATTTTAAAAATAATTTTTCTTTGTACATCACTACTCTGTCATTTAAAATGTGTCTGGCGATGGCGAACAGGCGCAAAAGCAAAACATGAACAAAGACAGTGTGAACGTAAAGATCTGTTTCTAGCATGACGCGAATACAAAGAATTAGATAATGAATGATAAAAATATATATGTATAATCCATGTCTTGCACCTTTCATCGAAGCACAAGGAGCCGTGATAAATCCAGCCGACTATCGCGATCTAATTTATTTGATCGTACGCTGTCTTGTTTCCGAGCAGTCCGCCATTTTGTGATATTTCACTTGAGATTACTTGACAACGTTAATTCCTCTATTGCGACAACGTACGTTCAATTTGAATCCCAACAATTTTAATGGGTCCTTTGTCTCCATGCATCTAAGTAAAGTAAATGCCATCTACTGAACTACGTAGTTATTACCAAAGGAAAGACCTTTCTTTTTTACTCTTTCGTACTCTCTCTCGCTCATTCCCATAGTATCCGCCACATTCCACCAAGACACTATCCCCTTACCAACAATTGCCTAATTTCGATCTAAAATTACGAAGCGAGTCGAACTTCGACCGTAGCGCCGCGCGTACGCTCTAGCGGATTTTTTCGGAAACAGAACGAGAAAGCCCGTTTCTCCACAAACTCTTCGCCTATCTCTGCGACGTCTAGATGGTCGTGATTAAAGAAATAATTTTTCAACATTTTCCTACGTGCAGCCATGCATGCGCCACAGTAGAGACGAAAAGTCACAAAGTTATCCTACCATAAAACGACCGCCGTACAAATCGTGTGTATTATGTGTGTATAGTGTGAATAACAATAGATATATATATAAAATTATAGATAAGTCTCTAAAAAATCAAACTGAACAAAAAATCATAAAATAATACTAAAAGTTTAAGTATCGAAAGCCGTGTGAGCGATGTAAATACGTATTTACGTCTTAAAAGGTATCTACAAGAAGAAAATAATCATACCGTTGAGAAACTCTATAATAAACAATTAGCTGCCTATTCTCTTAAGCGCAACGTAAAACAACAATAACAACGACGAAGAATCTCTTAAGCTCTAGAGACACTCTTCCCTAGCACATTCGCACGCTTCAGACCCCGTTCCGTTTTGTACCGCTAAAAAGTCTACGTATTGATTAATTATGTCCCACTGTCAAAATTCTTATTGCACTTCTTTTTTCCATTAAACCTATACTAGGAGATATCCCAAGGTCATTTCCACGTATCGACTGAGCCACCCCGAAAAATTCCGTATACTTGTAAGCTCCGTAATTTTTGCAAAAAAAATTGCAAAATAACTCAACAATGGGGCTACTTCGAGAGAAGCGTAAATTTCGAAATGCCAACGAATAAAGGCACAACAGAGAACGACCTTGAAAATTCTTCCGTTATCACTAATCTCTATTGGTTTTATATTAGCAATGTTAATAATAATAATAATATATATATTCCCATCCCTTTTGTTATTGCACTCTAGAGCGTCACGACATAGAACTCAAATCTTAGTTCGTTAGATCGCAAAACGTTTGTCCGGCTACGCGTTTTTTTTTTTACAAAATAGTCTCAAATTCTTTAGTACAGTCTGAAACTTGTGCTTGTTGCAACAGAGAAGATCCTGGCTTGGGGGGTGGGGGAGGGGGGTACCTTCACTCTAGATCGCCGACTACTTTATGCTGCGTCGCGTCACTGTAAAAATACGAAAACAAGGAAAGACTGACGTTTAGTGACCGTGGCAAAGAATCGAAAATGAAAATAAAAAAATTTTTTCACGAATATCAATTGTGCCCCGTTAACGTTAAACTTTCTTTTACTTTCACTGGACAGTTGTGTCTCTTGATTACTACCATACGACAACAATGCATTGTTATGTATATTTATCACTCAAATTGTCTCTCGCAAATTCTTTCTGGGATCAATGATAACAATCGTAATTATCGTGCTGAGGTGTGAGCTACGTTATATGATATATATTTTTTTGAAATATATATATATGTACAATAGACAGAAAAATAAGTGCGAGACCGTGCGAACTGTGCTTGTGACAATGCGTTAAGCAACGCTGTCGACTTTTCCTTTTTTTTGCCAGAAAAAAAAAGTTTTTCAGATTTTAAAGTTTTTTTAGGGCTGATTTTGAACCGAGCAAAAATCGTTTAAGAACACATGCGACCGCGCGTGTCAGTGATTGATCGCGTCAGGCGCAATAATAACAACAATCGCACAATCAAGTAGACTCGAGAGTGAGACGACAAGATAATCAGAGAGAGAGGAAAAAAGATAAAACAATATCGAGAAGATGATAATCCTAAAAAATGCATTTCAAAGCTTCCGGTGCATCTTTTTGAAAACTGCACTCTGAAGATGCTCGAGGGTGAAAATACGTGTGAGGAAATAAAAAGCAATGACGGTGTCTCGTTACTCACGCATCCCCGTTGCAACAAACACAGTTCATTTGTTAGACTTTCGATAAACCAACCAGCAGGTGAGTGTGTGTGTGTGTTTTTTTTTACGCATGTGAGAGAAAAAGACGGGTAGAATAATTAAAAGATAAATTCCATAGGACAAGATTTACGGGGCATGGAGGATATGATAAATAATACAAAAGTACATGAAAACGGTGTTAGGTTAGATCGAGCTGTTGCGATCGACGCAAAAGGCGGAATTCGTGTGTGCTGATAAGAGTGCAAGCGATAATAATTGTTACGCAAAGGGAGAACGTTAGTGGCCACCTGTAATGAGAAACTACGCAGCGTACGACTATCGAGCGAAAATTAAAAATTCCCATAACCGATCGACCTGCTGCCGACCTAACCTAAAACCGTAATTCACTTAAAAAAAAAAGTTATGCCAATTTCGAGTAATAAAATCCATCGAAAAAAGCTCGTCGAGATATCACGAATCATAAAAATCGAGCGCGTACAGTCGGATATGCATTTTAATTGGGTTCATTGGCCGAAATTCGTTAGATAGGCGACGCGTGACGTCAAAAGGTAACCCACGTGACCCAGTGACCGGAGCTGCGCGGGAGATTTGAAATTTGGTAAAAGTCCTAATGGCTTGAAAAAAAAATGGTATCACGACGCGTCGCACCACGAACGTTCTCACTTGGTAGGGACTAAAAATTTTCGTAATACGTAATGATCGCGACGCCATGTTTCTTTTGAATTCGTTACACCCACCCACTCACCCCGGTAAGTGGCAAAGGGGTTGGAGAAGGAACGTAGGGAGACGTTACACCGAGCGCGAACTCAATTAATATGTGAGAGGGCAGCCCCCGCCTAAAAAGTGACTTTGCAACTCCAATGCATACTAAGCGACCCGTCTCTAGCTACTAGTCAACTAGGAAGAGAAGATAGGAGGAACAGTAGCGACATCTCGTGCGCCCTTCTGGAAGCCTCTTACAACGTTAGCCCATACCTGGCACCCCTAAACTCCCTTAGCTAAAGCCCATCTTTATGGCGCAACAACAGCCATATCCTCTGACAAGATCCCCCATATATTCAGCAACGCTCGACTCTGGCTTCTAGTTGGAGTATCGAGTGCGCGCGCAAACGTTTATATTCTCTGTCTCTCTCCCTCCCCTCCTCACCCCTTACTCTCCCGCGCAGCATCCGTACCACGAGTGTAATACGTGTTACAGGCATACGTGAATTTACGCGACCAGCCCAGATACTCAACCGTGGCAGCAGCAGTAGTAGCAGGACCCACATATATGCATAATACTCTAAGAGAGAGTTCTACTGAATTTTCCTAGGCGACGTTTATCTTCTATGCAGGCACAGGATGAGAGAATCTGTGAGACGAAATTTGGGGGGGAGAGAGAGAGAGAAAGAGAGATAGAACAAGAGAGACAAAGATAAATAATGTGTAACAGAGAAACATACTCCAAGAAATCTTGGGAAAGGCATGGTTTTAGGTGAAAGATAACAAAAAAAAAAGTCAGATAAACCTTCAGTAACAGTAGCAGTACATGCACAGAGATGCTTCGTGCAATCTTGCAAGTGGAAAAAAAAAGCCACACGGCATATTTTGGAAATGCCACTCCGGGCGCTCCGGTATGAAGCTCTGCTGGTTCCGAGGAGAAATTCGAGTATCTTATTATCGTCAGGGCGTGAAAAGTTTGACGAGCGGGAGCTATACGCGGCCGAAGTAGTATTTCCAAAATATGACTTGTCGGATGGGACAGTCAAGCGAGCTGGGAAACACAAAATGCAATTAATACGACTATGAGGTAATATGACGTATATATGAATAGCTAGGATGGTCTTTTATCGTCCGGTTAATGCGTTTACCTGGTGCATGGGGTCGTAGCCCATGGAACCGTCGTTGTACGGTTGAGAGCCGTAGTCACTGCCGTTTATTCCCATGCCGTAGCCAGCCATGTCCTGGGGTCCACCTGGAGGTGCGGGAGACATCATAGGCGTCGGGGTGCCCTGACTAGCACCGCCCATACTGTACGGCGACGCTCCTGCAAAAGCTGCTGTAGAAACAATCGCGGTGCATACAAAATTCGACGGTTTTTAAAGTCAATGCACACCGTCGTGGAAGGGAGGCGATTACGAATTTCAGTGGGCGAGAGTTAACGCGAATGGACTGTATCGGACGTAAACGGACGAAAGTTCGTCTTTGACATGTTTTTTTTTTCGTACGTCAAGAGAACGAAGCAAGAGATACGCCTGGAAAAGAAAATGCGTTCCAACGATTCCACGTCGAAAGCCGTGACTTCCACGTGGCATACATTTCTTTAAGGTCCAAAGTCGACGAACAGAAGGTAAACGATGATAGAAAAATTAAAATTACATTAAAAAAAAAAAGAGAACGACAGAGCGAGTGTAAAGAGAATAAGTGGCGCCATCGCAGAGTCTCACTCCCCTTTCAACATTCATGCCGTAAACGGGCACCAGGATGTAATTGGTAAGTTAAAAATATCAGAGTCTCGTCTCTAAAATAAAGAAACGCGGTCCTCGTTAAGAAGAGACGACGCGTCGCGACGGCAAGAATTTATAATTACAATCGGGATCAGGTTACGCCTTGCAGGATAAGTGCAGGAGAATCACACAGGCAAGAGATGCCGTTCGTGATGGAATTTGGCCGACGATATTTCCTGAGACATTCGCGGGAAGCTCCGTGTCACGATCCACGTGTATATTATATATATATATGTATATCATCTGCCAGAGAAAGGAATGTAGACGTGGAGAACGTTAACAGGAGGAATAAAAAAAGGTAAAAAAATATGACTACAAAAAAATTCTTACGAATTGGCGTATCTCCACGTTTCGCGCGACAAAATCTCTCATACCGAGGTGAATGTCGTATACGGCTTTAAGATTTATTGACGACCAACAATAATGCAGTGCCCGGCGTAGAACAATGAACGGTAACTCATTCCATAGTGATTTACAGTAATGAGAACCGCTGCCACGTGCAATTTCATCCTCGTAAACGTTTTAAGCGTGTCCGCGCGCGCATGCGCAGAACGTGATTGCGCGCGTCAGCGAGGCGGGTAAACTGTAAGAAAGAAGGTAAGGTAAGAGAAAAACAAAGGAAACACAAAAACGACGCTCGCCGAAAAGTCAGCCGGGTCTACCAACAACGTCGCGAATTGACAGTTTTCTTTTTCACATGGTCCAGGATAAAAAAGATGCTGAGAGAGAGAGAGTCGTTAGAAAAAAAAAACCACGAAAGAAGAAAAAAAATGTAAGAGAGAGAAGAGAGTATAACATTACAAAAGTCGAATCACTGCCGTGTATACGATAAACGTCACTTATTCCTTTATCGGAACGTGCATGATAAACTAAAGCAGAATTCGCAGGAAGAGTAACGTCAGTCGAGAGTAAAAAATACACAGAGAGAGAAAATAAAGAAGAAAATGTCAAAAGAGCACTCTGTCCAGCTAACACAGTAATCGGCGTCCAATGGACTCGGCTACTGCTAAAATTTCTCGTATACCGTATTTTCAATGCCAATTTCCAATGTGCCCGTTAGAGACGTCCTCGCAAAAAAATAAAAAAAATAGTGACGTGTCCGTGACCAACTATTAACGTTTTGAGGGCACAACGAATTTCTCATAAACTATCCGAACTCACCGGCTGCCTTTTTAGCTGCGTACAGGTTCGCCTCTTCCTGGGCCTTGCCTATGTTCTTCTTGTATCTTATCCTCTTGTTCCCAAACCAATTGGACACCTGGTTTCAACGAAGAGCATTAGTGAGAGTGTGTCAAAGACAACAATGCCAAAAAAAAAAAAATTCAAAAACTCACCTGACTCACGGTGATACCGCACTTTCGTGCGAGCTCCTCCTTGGCCTCTTCGCTGGGATAAGGATTGCTCAGGTGCGAGTAGAAGTACTCGTTGAGAATCTCCGAGGCCTGCTTGCTGAAGTTCCTCCTCTTGCGTCTGCGCGAGATAAGCAGTAGGTATAAATCAAACGAAATTGAAGGAAAAAAATAAAAATTAATAAACACCAAGAACCGTCAGCCGTTCGTACAGACCTGGCGTCGAGAAATCGACTCCTAAGTATCATAACAGCCTCGCAGGTCGACTGTTTGAGCTGCATCTGAATACTCGAAAATTTCTTGTGTATAATTTGAACCATCCTCTCGATCTCCTTAGGCGTAATGGGCCTGGTGCGGCTCTGTTCCCGCAGAAGGTTCATCACGTGGGTAGTGAACTCGTTGCAGGCCTGTGAAACACACGTAAGAAAAAGAACATTAAAAACAAAAGCATATGGAAACAGCTATACATATACATATAAAGTACGGAAGGACATTAAATTCCCGTGGAAGGTCTTCCACCAGGAGGTACGATATAATGCATTATTCCTGACGTTACGCGAGCCCCGCTGTTCGAGACGAAGACTTTCCCAGGATATCAGTATTCGGTACGGGCAACATGCCGCTGTAGCTTTTCCTGAGGGAAGCCCGGGTACCCACCAGGAGTAAGCTCGTGGAGAGGAATGATACGGCTGGATGGGGAAAAGAGGGAGGAGGAGGAGGGGTAGAGGGGGGAGGGGAAGACTGGTCGGATAGAGAACCCAGGGGGGTAGGACCAGGGGATGGTTTGCAATTTCGGAATGGATTCCGTCCCCCAGGCTTCTCCGTGTAACGTTCCAGCCCGGGTACCCAGAGGCCGAGGGTGGATCAGCATCCCCCAGATGTGGGGGATGGTTAGGAGGGAAAAGCGTACATAGGAGAGAGATGTCAGAGGGGTAAGGTCGAAGGAGGGTAGATTGGATGGAAAACCTAGCAAGATCCGGTGGCCTCGACTTCTTCTATTTCTCTCGGCTATATTCGACCCCTCTCTGGACTACAGGTTCTTTCAAAATAACCCATATACACACACACACTCCTTCTCGGGCCAGACCCGTACAGAATTGAGGTTAGGAATCCCATCCGGCTGTTTTCGACTCAACTGTGTTATTTATCTTCTCGACGCTTTTAACTCCCCACTGCCCGTAACTAGGGGGCAGCACATAACTCCTGCCGACTATTCATACCGAATTAAAACGTCGTGTATCCGGACGCGCTGGATAAAATAAAAAGACTTTCGGAACCCGAGAATCGCTTTACGATTTCGCCGTGAAAATATCCCCGGGTGGACTCGGGCACTAATGCTTTCCGTACAATGTCGAACGGTGCCAGGTCGTACCCGTGGGTTATCGACGAATGGCGAAACACGCGATCCCCGCTGATATTTTCAAGGAAAGTTATTTCCGTGCAGCCACGCACGCCATTTTGCATAGGCGTGCAGACGTTAACCCCCCGCGCGCTCATAGACTCGCATTTAAATCGGTATGGCCGTTTGGTATATTTACGAGAATTATTTATTCGCGATGTAAATGTCCTCTGTTTACGCGAGGAAGATGACGCTTCGGAGATCTTGGATAATTTTTGGACAGTCTGTACCGAGGTGCTCGCTTGTACGGACGGTGTATGTGAAGTACAGGTTGTGGGGAAAAAATTTTCTTTCTAGGTTACCCATATATTTTTTTTAACAATTCCTCGGTATACAAATTCGATGAATTTTTTTAAAACTAATATTTACGGTATCTGAGTGGGTCAGGCGAAATATAAACAAATCCCATATTCCTTTTGAAGATTTAACACACGTTAAACGACTACATTTATCGGGCAACTACCCTCGCGACTGTACCAGAGACACGCAATCTGTTTATATATATATATAGTTCAACCCCTAGGACTCACGCCCGATCGCGTTAAGGGACGTGCGTGTTTCGGTAACACGGAAAACATAAAGACCGCCGACACTATGATAAAATATGGGTCCAAAGCCCGAACGGTAATTAAAGCACACCCGGTACAGATGAGTATCTTTTCCACGTGGGGGGGTTGGAAGAAATATGCAAAAAAAAAACCGCAAACATACTAAATATCTCAAGAGCAGCTCAACCCTTGAATTTTTACCAACGACAATCTATATCAATACTCTTTATGGACACCCTGTACATGCGGTCTACATTGATAAGCTTTGCTTCGCGTTACCGTCTATCGAAATTGTTGAGTTATCTGCCCGCTTTTTTTAAATACAATTCGCCCAAGTAGTGGCTACTAAAAATACTATTTTTTAATCAATAAACAATATATATATACACACACTGGCAGCTGCTTAATCTTAAGAAAAAGCCCATATCGAATACACTCACGTAAGAGTCCGCGGGCTTTGCTTTATACGGGGTGGTGGCAGGTTGACACGCGAGATTTTATTTAGTCAAGCACGTAACCTCATTTGCACACAAATAGTATCAAAGGCTCGCCGAGTCCTCATCCGGTACAGCAAAATACGTTCTATACCGAAATTAACTTTCTTATCAGTGCCCCGTAGCACGACTTCGTCGAGAAGCTACCGGGTATATGGGGGGAGGCAGATAGAGCAAAATTTGAGAATTAAAAATTCAACGAGAAATTAACGCCCGAACAAGGATCGACCATACTGCGACAAGAGTATCCTCTTTAAGTGGGGTGAGTCTATGTGGACGCGCCTTTATCTATCCGTTGACACGCAGTGTGTGTATATATATATATTCTATAAAATTTTTTTAACGGAACTAATCCAGATTTGCGTGTTAAGAGATAGGGGAAAAAAGCATAAGCAATAAATTCTTTCAAAAAAAAAAAGACGTAACAAAATTTATCGGAACAATGTCAAATGATTATTGTCGCTTTTATGCTAGTCCATATACGTGTGTCTATATATATATATGATAAATAACGCGCGATTACATATTAATCGAGGCGATTCGCGACCAATGGGAATGCGTCGCTCGAATTACATAACGACCTGAGATTAGCGCGAAGCTTGAATATTCGCGATAAATAAATAAATAAATAAAACCAGCAGCTGTTACGTGCCGATTATTATTACATAAATAACGTGATCAGACGGTGACACGGGAGACACCGCTTATCAATTTTAGGATTAATCGATTCATTGATATTAAAAAAAAAAAAATGGTGTGTCAATTCGATACGACTCACCTGTTCGTATTTCTCCAATTCCTGATGATAAATCTGTCGAATCTGCGCGAGTTTCGCCCGATAATCGGAATGCTCGATCGCGTTATCAGGCTGTCCAGGTGGTCCGGCAGCGGCGGCGGCGGACGCCGACGCCGCGGCGCCCGCACCGCCACCCTTCTCAGGTCCGGCGACGCCCTCGGCGATGAGCATGTTGTCCAATCTCATGAGCTGAGGATCCGGCGGTTCCTCCTCCTGTGTGTTCCTCAGCGAGAGTACTGTGAAGAAAAGAAAAATCATCAATTTTAAATAAACGGCCATTTTCCTCCGACAAATAAAAACCTATAAACGAACGAAAAAAAAAGGGCATCTTTGAAACAAAATCCTTAACGAAAAACAATAAAGAAACGAATAATTCGAGAACGTTCATCCCCATGAAAACCACCGGCGACTATTTCAGGTCGTCGTCAGGATCCAAGAGTTATCCCGGTCGCACGTTTACCGATCATAAAAGAATCAATTTTAACGTTTCGTTCCTTCGGAGACTCAGGTTTCCCTCGGGAGTTCTCTAGGTGTGGGGGGGTACCCCCTCCCGCAGCACCCTTACACGTCACTCGCCCTCTTCGAGTAACCCATACCCTCCCCCTCCGCCCTCCCGGCAACGCTCACCCCTCGTCATCAAACTCCCGAGGACACGCAGTGCTTTAGAGTGGGTTGATGCTTTCGCGAAGTAACAGTCCTTTTATTGTATTTTTATGGCGTATGATGGAGCTGGACGATCCATAAAATCCAGAATAGCTCTCTCTCTCTCTCTCTCTCTCTCTCTCTCTCTCTCTCTCTCTCTCTCTCTCTCTCTCTCTCTCTCTCTCTCTC